>JABASP010002417.1:0-20293 GCA_019776565.1 Sminthurinus signatus | reverse complement strand
GGACAGACACAACTTGAATTTTTATAATCAGCTTCGCTTCCGGAGCCTAAAGCATTTTTGCTTTCAGGGCGATATGAAATCGTCACGAAGTGAGGATTTTTAACTTTATTGATTCTTCATTCTTCATGCTCCACTCTGAAAATCTTGATACATAATAATATCGTGTACAATCCAGAACGCACACCCAAACACAAGCACAGACAGAGACAGAGACACACGGTTTTACGGTTACATATCGTTCGGAGAAATGCAATACGTTCTTACTCTCACTCCGTCTCGCTCCTGTACACATGAAAGGACAAAGTAAAGTAAACTTGAACTTTCTCTCTTTCTCAGTCTATTTGTATTTGTATTTGTATTTGTATTTGTGGAATGAGGCAAACGTAAACGTAAAAGTAAAAGCAGGAGCAAAAGTGAACCAATATCAATACTTTCTCCTCCTCTCTTTATCAAAGCGGACAAAATCCGAATCCAAATCCAAAACCAAATCCAAGCAAAAGTACAAGTACAAACACAAATACAAATCCTAACCTAAATCCAAATCCAAATCCAACTCTAAAGAAATTCAGTGAGACAGGAAGAAGAACTGGGAATTTCTCTGGTTCTGATACTCATAGTGATATCGATACTCCAACTCCAACTCCAACACGCTCTCACATACTCTTTTAGTCGTACTCGTAAGTTTTAGGTATGGCACAAAATTGAAAGCCAAGTGATTGCTGTAGGAAAAAAGGAATAGAAGGGCTGAAAAATAAGTAGAGCAAATCTAAAAGTAAATTTATGTATGTGGAAAAAACTACATGAATGTACAATGTACGATGTACATGTGGCAAGAAGAAGTAGGGAAACTTGAGACATCTACATTGTACAATGTACGTTGTACGTTGTGCGTTGTACATTAAAAACGAAGCCAGCTGGCTCTTCCGCATTCTCCTTCTTTTTCCTTTTCCCTTTTCCCAACTCAATTTCTCTTGCCTGTTTTGAATTGAGCCAGAAAAAATCGGATTTGGAATCATTCGCTTTCCCATTTCATTCATTCATTCTTTCTTACTTTCTATCGTTCATACAAAGGCAGGCCAAGCAATAGCAAAAGCGACAGCGATAACGGTAACAAGTTAACCAATGCCAATTCACAAGGAACAAATGGAACTTGTGGAAAAAATGGAAATGGAAATGGAAAATTCATCAAACCATGACGACGTCAGACGTCAGGCAAAAATCAGCCATATACCATATCCAATAGGAATTTTATTTCAATATAAATTTATACACGTAATTTTGGTCCAAGCTCCAAGTTGATGAGCCAAAACTAAAAGCAAAAGTATAGCCAAAAATAAATGGAGGAATTGGCCACTAAGAATAAAATATTCTGTTTTAAAACTGGAGAAAATGAAGCTTCAGTCTTAATAACAGAAAATGAGAATTGTGCAATTGCAAGTTGCAGTTTGTACATTGTACAACTTGTTTTGTACTTTATTTTTTTATCATAAAAATTGAAAAGTACGTGATAATATCTGTAATCTGTAGTGACGGCAGATTTTATTCATGATCTTGATCAAGATGTAGTTTTAATTAAAATATAGATATTTCTAGATATTCTCTTGCACAACTTTAGTCATTATCCAATAGTACAAAATAGAAAAGCTTTGAATGGAAAACATACAATTAAATGCACTTGTTTCATAATATTTTGTTTTTGATACTTGTGATTTGATATTTAATATTTAATAATTAATAACAATGATTATTGTTATGGGTATTGGATATTAAAATCCTATGAAAGGCGAGGACACTTTGATATTTGGCATTTGAAATTTGTACACGTGAAGGAGATTCCGAGTGAATTTAATTGAAATGATTCAAATTTAGATTGAGAATCAAATTCATTCCTCCGCTCCCTCCAAATACAACACAATACAATACAGAAAGTGTAGTGAATGGGGAAAGGAGAAAGTACGATAAAATTGCATTCTATTTTCAACTCCTTTCATTCTTCTCCATCCTCCGTTCTCCATTCTCCATTCTCCATTCATTGAATAGTTGGCCGTTGATTCTAATGGGGAAAGTTAAACGTTCTCTTTTCTCTACTTTTGATTCTAGTTCTGATTCTAACACGAGTTTGAGTTCTAGTTCTAGTTGTGCAAAGTTGTTTGGCGAGAGGGAAACGACGCCAAAATATTATTATGTGATATTCATATATTCAAGATACTTTCTACTTTCACTATTACTACTGCTTTTCCTCTTCCTCTTCCTTGTGCTGTGTGTGTGTGTGACTCTTTGTTGTAAAAGTACTTTTACTTTTGCTTTTGCTTTTGAATCAGAATCAGAATCAGAATCTGATGTATGTATCTCATAAACTAATATAAATCATAGTCTATGTATATTTAATGTGCATAATTTATATAGATATACTTACAGATGGATGAAAAAGAAGATAGACTACAATTTATACAAAAGAGAGTGAAACAAGATGAAATATTATTAAAAACACTCCCTTTCTCCTCCATAAGCTTCATAATATTCTAAAGGCAAAAAGTACGACTAGACACTAGACATTAAACATTAAGCATTAAACAGTGAAAGTTTAGCATTGAACGTTGAACGTGCATAGTTGTAAATGGATAGATTTACACCCCGCAGTTTTTGGACTTTCACTCCACTTTTCACTTTCAACTTTCAACTTTCTATTTTCTATTTTCTTTGTACTTTATAGTTTCCATATTCCTGGTTCTATTGTCGCTATTCTATATTATATATTTTATATTATTAGGAAATCAGCCTTGATTAAACGTTGGAATAAACTTGTCTCTTGTCTATATTTAAATGGCGCTAGATTTGGATTCCTATTCCGATGCGGATTTTATTCTATTCTATCCGCGGCTATTTATAAATACAAAAGACAAAAGAAAAAGATCTTTATAAGATCTACATATTATAATCTATACAATCTGTATATAAAATCATATATATTATAAGTATTTCCCACTCTTTTCCTTTGATCTGGCACCTTAACAGTTTTTTTCAAATGAGGACAAAATCTGATCTGGATCTGAAACTGATTTTGTTGGCTGTAGTAGTAAAACAATAATAATTCGAGTTCATTTTCCAGATCCAGATCCAACGTCTGCGTCTGCTTCGGAGTGAAATAAAAAGGAATAAAAGACTTGTGCCATTGACATTATTTTATATTTTATATTTAGTATTTAATATTTAGTAGTCAACTCACTTCATTCATACATGAGCACTTGACGCATTAAGCATTAAGCATTAACCTCGCAAACTTTATACAGCACAAGTTTCTATAATAATAATAATAATAATGATTGTGCGTATCAATTATATAGCTTAAAGAGAAAAGAGAAAAGCGCGCTGTATATCCAATATCGTGTATTGCGTGGGCTGTAGGCTGGATGCTGGATGGTGGATTACACAACTTCGGAAAATTCCTGTTCTCTTCAAAATCAGGCGTCACTGCCAAACTCATAACTATAGTCATAGTCATCACCATCATCCGTTCTTCAATTAGTGTCCGAGGCAGAAGCATTTAGCATTTAGTCGTGGTCGTAGATGTAAACTTTACGGATTATGGATTTACCAATTTGTTTGTTGATGGCAAAAATCAATGACATGGCCTTCAGCCTTTAGATTTTACTCCCTCTCAAAATGGCAATGGTTCACGTGGATCGCAAATACCAAATACTAGAAATTGGAATGCATTCCATCTAATTTGCATTTCATTCGCCAATTATAATTGATTTTAAACTGTGTCGAGAATAGAAATTCCAAACCCACTCAATTTTAATAATAAGAAATCCGAGTCATAAATATTTTAAACAAGTTATAAATAAATGACATGTAAATATTCTTCATTTATCAAATACAAATACAAATAAAAGTTAAAATTAGATTAATTTTGAAACAAAGCTAGTTGATTTTTTAATTAATGAGGTAAATTAAATGCTTATTTGTCACTATTTTTTCACCGTTCCATATTCCTTATTCATAAATAAATATTGCCCTAAATGACTTTTTAGAAAAAGTTAAGAGATCCTGAAGAAATGGCAGCCAAAATTAGCCTAGACTTGATACTCGATATTCGATACATTAGAAGATTTTACAATGTTGAGACTCTCAGAGTCAAATTCATACTTTCAAAGTCAGAGTCAGAGTCAAAGAAGAAATAGATGTATCTATAGAAAAGGAAAGTTGGCTGTAATTTCAGTTTTAGATTCAGATGGAGATTGAGATTGAGATCCAGTTCCAGTTGTAGTTCTAGACTTTCTCCACTTTCACCAAGAACCTCCTCCTCCTCCCCTCAAATTTCCACATTTAAATGACTGTTGATATCTCAATTCCCCTCGTTCTTCCTTCGTCTTTCTTCCTTTCCTAAACACACACATCACCACAATAACACATTTACTTTGTCCCTCTTTCTCAGAGTTTTGGAAGAAACCGATTCAAAGTCATAGAACAGAATGGTATGAAATAGAATGGAATGGAATAGTGTGGAATAGCATACGAAGCACTATAATTCATCAAAATAACCGAGCAAATCTGGTTATTATGGAAATCCAGAAGGAGAAAGAAAGGAGAGAAAGAAGAGGGAAGGAACATTTACACCAAATGGTATAGCGGAATAAATGGTGCTACTCTCCTCTAAAAAGTCGTATAAGTAATAATCATGCTTTATTATACAGGCAAAACTGCCCATAAATTACAAGTCAAGAAGAAGAAGAAGCTCTAAAAAGGACAGAGAGTCAGAAGGAGAGAACGTGAACGTGAATGAGAATGGGAATGAGAATGAGGGAAATTGAGCCAAAAGCCAAATGATATTTAAGATATTTAAATTGGTGGTAAAAACGATGTTTAGCCCTCATTTCCCCTTCTATCACTTCCACCATCATCAACCAAACCAAACCAACTATACTCAAATTCCCACTTCTACTCTTTCTTCTTTCTACTTTCTACACAAAATACAATATACAATGTAATGTAATAAAGTATAATATATAATATTCAATGTATGTCCAATGCTCAATGTTCAATATTCAGTGGCCAAAAACGACTCTGTCCCTTCTAGTTTGTACATTTTACATACTGTATGCTTGAAAGTTATTGGCGGTTGATGGCGGTGCACCAGTTCAACACTTTACACTTTCCCAGCTCCTAATATTTCCTCAATAAGAATAATAAAAATTGTGGGCCATTTATTCATAATACATAATACATGTTCTGAGCCTTGCTTCGGCATTGGCGTTGGCTTTGGCTTTGGCAATAAGCAATTGGCAATTGGCAATCACAATCTTATTCCTCTCGCTCATGTATCTAAAATGTAAAATCTAGAATCTAGAATGTACATTAACACGGACAGAGCACCCCCTCCATTTCCTCATCTTTATTGCATTGATCATTTCCGACATTCAATTTCCGCTCCCTTTAACGTTTCCTATAAATAATTTTAACTGGATCATAGATACTTTTGTGGTAATTTGTTAGAAAAATTGCAAAAAGTGCAAAAACCAGAAAACCAGAAAACCAGAAATACAGAATGTACGAAATCTGGGGGAAAGTAAAAACAAAGTGAAACTCATACATTTATTATTACACAAGTAAATTTCACAACCAGCTGCTGGAAATTAAAAAGGGTGAAAATCTGAGAAATCCAAAGGTTTCTAAAATCTAGAATCTAGACTCTACCATGTACAATTTTGAATCTTTGAATTTCGAACAGAAAGGAGGAGCATCTCTTCAAAGTGTAGAAAAGTTGAAAAGTTTCAATTTAAATTCCAACTTTTGAGCAAGTAAAAACTGTCTTGTTACTTTTGTTACTATAGTTGAAACTTGACTCCAGCTTAATTTTAGTTTTAGTTGTACAACTTGTAGTTCTAGGTATTTCAACAAGTAATATACAGAACGGAGTAGAGAGTAGAATAGACTACCGGATAGCACGAGGCATGAAAACTCTGGAAGCCAAACTCCAAACTCCAAACTAAACAAACTCATCGGGACTTGGTTTGGTTTTAGTTTTAGTTTTTCAGCTTCCTCTTAAAAATTATTAATGATCTTTACTTGTCTTAATTTCCCGTTTATATCATCAAAATTCATGACATTTTCCCCATGTTTTGTCTGCGTCTATGTTTTGAGTGCATGCATTCTATTTTTATGTTTGCTCGGAAAAAAACCAAATGTCTTCTTTATGTAAATTTACTTTCCTCAAACACACGGTACAAAATACAACAAATGGCAAAGTAAAACACTGTTTTTACTTTAGATTTGGATTTGGTATTTAAACATTCAACAAAGTCACATTAATATTTTTCAATGAAATCAGCAGCAGTTTAGTGCAGTTACGCAAACAAGAAACGATGAAGAAGAAAAAGAAAATAAATAAGAGCCTAATACTTTTTTGTAATTTTACATGTAATATTAAATCCAGTTTTTGGCCTCTTTTTACTTTTTCTACCTCATTTTTTACTCTTCAACTTTTCTTGCAATCAATCGTTCATTCCCCGGGCAACCGGGACCGGGACCAGGACCGGGATATTTGAAACTAGGCCAATCTCTCGAGTTTTACATTTTACATCTGATTGTATGACTTAGATGCAAAGTCAGTAAGAAATAAGAAAGTCGAATCATGTTATATTATGCATAATCTTGTATTTTATTTGTATTTGGAGAGATTAATCATTTGCATAGATTTGATATTTGAAATTTGAGCAGTTGCTCTAGTAAATTTGTATTCACTTTCGCATTAACATTAACATTTGTTCTTTTCACTGCAGACGGGAAAAAGTAGTTTTTTGGGTGAAAGTCTTACTAATGCACTGAATAGCGAGTTTCTCCACTTTCTTTTCTTCTCTTCGAATGAAATGAGATGAGATGAGACACATTTTTTTGTAGACTCGAAACTCGAGACGCGAAACTCGAAACTCCAAAGTCGACTCAACTGAACTGAGCTGAACTCAACTTGATTTGGCTTGACTTGACAATGACAATGAGGGTGACGGTGACAGTGACGATGACAACCCATTGGCAAAACGAGAAACGTCTCCTCATTTTTCTCTTTCGCATCCTCCATCCTCGCCTCTTCTCTGTTTGGTTGGCATAATCAATAGAAATATGTATGAGGCATGTTTTTTCTTGAAACATCAAACATGTGATGTGTTCTCTTTCCCCGCTGTCTCTCGCCCATTATTTGTTCTTCTTCTTCTTCTTGTTCTTCCAAAGAAACTGAAACAGAAGACTACATCAAAATGTACAAATGCTCTACTGTATATTCTCTATATTCTAGCCGCCATTTGCATTTAGTGTAGATTGTAGATTGTAGATGACTTGTCCCTTGTTTCTTTTTTCGTGGCAGGAGAAAGCTGAGGAACATGAGCAAAAAGAGAAAAGGAAAGGTGAAAGTTGGGGAAAGCAGATTTTGTGACAAAAACCTTTTCCATATTCCCTATTCCATATTTCATAAGGAAAACTTTTTTATGCCTACTTTACGCTGATTGATTCCCCTTTATCTAACTCTTATCTACTGTTTCTTGTTTTCGCACTTTCTCTACTTTCTTTGCTTTCTCTTTCTCTTTTCTGGATTTTGAACTCGTTCAATTTGTCAAGCCCGTCAGGATGAAGAGATTGAATCGAAAGATACATAAAAATTTGCACTCAGCTTGTAAATTGAATGTAAAATGGAGAGCCATCATATTGATTCAAATTCTGATTCTCATTCCGATTCCGATGTTGACTTATTTTACCTACATGTTTTTTAACCACTGGTTCCAATTATATATTTATTTATTCATTTGCCTTTGGTTTGGTTTGGTCGATGAATAAAATCGACACAGTTAAATTTACCTTCTCGTTCCCACTTGAAAAAATATTCAAGTTTGGAAGCGCCGCGAATAAAAAAAATGTAGTGATTTGATTTTTGATTTCCTAATTTGTTGTGTAAAAAAGGAAGGTGAAAGCACCTTAACATTTTATAAGGAAATGAAGGACAATGTGTGTTTTTTGTCTTGTCTCGAATGTTGAATTTGAGTTGTGTCGTGTCGAGTGACAATTTTATCCACTTTGTGCGTAAACTTTTATAAAATGAAAACATGATAAGAGGAAATTTTCCAAGAATCTCGAATCTACAGTCCAAAACCTAGATTTTATCTGTAGCATCTAGTAAAAAGTAAAAAAGACAAACAGAGAGACAGCGAAGGAACCGAGAAGTAAAGTATGCTAAAAAAAAGTATAGAGTGCCTAGTGTAGATTTTGTACAGTATGGAGATGAAGATGGTAAAGATTGGGCAAAGTTTTATTTATGAGAGAGAATTTAGGCTCGAGAGAGAGAGAGAAATTCGATGAAAGTAAGTTTGTGACGGTGAGCGGTGAGCGGGGAACGGTGTAGGATGTAGGATGTAGATTGTAGATACATAAAGAGGAGACGCATTAGTTTTTTATTTACAAATGACACCGCATGAAGCATCACATAAAGGCTACAAGCTTTCCCACAGTCTCCCGTCTAATTCTGTATAAACAGGCTTCTTTCTTTCTTCTCTTCTCTCCTTCTCTCCTGTTGTCTCTTGTCTCTTGTCTTGTCCTCGCTTCGGTGAAAATGAATCCAAATCACTGGCTCCTCTGCTTTCTCTACTTTCTCCACTTTCTCTACTTTCTCTTCTTGTGCTAGTTTTACTTTTACTTCTACATCTAATTCTGTGTGTGTGTGTGTGTGTGTGTGTGTGTGTGTGTGTAGACGCGGATGGAGTTTTCCGCTCCTGCTTTCACTGGTGCTCCATATAAGTAAGTAAGTTTGCTTAATGTCTACGCCACGCTACAAACTAGAAACTACAAACTAGAAGTAGAAAGAGAAAGGAGAAAGTACAAAGTACAAACTATGCTCATATATGAAAGAAAAAGAGATAGAGAATGAGAACAAGAACAACAGCATGGCACAACTTTTCCCTTGTTCATAATTCAGTGCATTAAGCACAAGCACAGGAATAAGAACACGAACACGAACACAAATACTAAGACCAAAAAAGAAAAAGAAGAGGAAGAAGAAGAGGACTAAATTCATCTCATCCATGTTCTGTTCTGTTCTGTTCACATACATGTACTTTGCCATTCCAAGTTTCCTTCCCCTCGTGACAATAATTATTATTCACCGTCAATCTTTTTGTCCTACTTTCTCCCCTGATGCAGATTTCCCTTCCACATTTTACCCCATTTTATAAACAATATTAAAAAGGAACATGCTCATTTTTTATATAGGTTTTACAGCATCATTAATTTCATAACGTCCTTTCTCTCTCTTTCTCTCTCTTTATTTAGTTTCCTCATTCTATATTCCAGACCAAACCCTAAACACGGTACGCGGTATGCGGTACATGGTCTATTCATTTTGTACACTCAACATTCTAAATTCTACATCCATCATAAAATACATAATCCAACTAACTGAATTCCTTCCACTGTGTAATTACGATGATTTCTTGATATATATTCCTCTCCAAATATTTCAGGGAGGTCATTAAAAAACTAATGAGTGTTATGAAATGCACCATACACTATATAATATACACGATACATGTAAACTATACTATTATTACTATTTATTTTAAACCCATTTAAAAGACTGACTATTTCTAATTATTTGCTCTGTACAACCAGAAACAAAAGATAGCTACAATTATTATAATTTTTTTAGCCTAATATTTTGTGATCCATTTTAAAGATGGAACTTATTTTTTTAGTACACGTATAATAATTTTTAAAAAAGACGAGGAAAAAATCCACACATAAATAAATAAATGAATAAGTAAATGATGGAGTGAGGAAAAGAATTTGTAGTCGTTAGGATCTGAAACAAGAAGAAAAACAAGTGAACAAAAGTACTGATAACTTTCACTTTCCGTCCTGTTTTACAAGACTACAACTGCCTGATGGAAAAGTTGGTGTTGTGTTTGGTGTTTGGTGTTTTTATACACATAGTATTATACAATAGACACTACAGACGGGTAACTTGTAACTTGTAAAGACAAGATAGTAAATATACACAGTGTTCAATGTACAATGTACCTATTGTGCATTGTAGTTTAGTTTTAAAAGAACAAGCATAAGAACAACAGCAAGTCAGCGTCAGAAAACTGAAGGAGAGAAGAGACTTCATCTTTTCATCGTCCCTTGTCTTGTGTCTTATGCCTCATGTTCCGTGTAGAATTTAGAATGTGGAAACTCTCTTGTAGTTGTACTTGTACTTGTAGTTGGAGTCCGGTGAAAGTTGGAGAGAAAAAAGAAGAAAGAACATTATGATGCTCACTCACAACTCTCTACTCTCTACTTTCTACTTTCACTCCAGTCTCCTGCATTAATTTAAGCGTGTATATTGTATATACATGGCATATGTACTTTCACTCATACTTGAGCTTTCAGCTCTCAATTCTAGATGCGAGATGCTAGATTCTAGATTCTACAGCTTGAATGCTCCTAGAGAACAGTTCCCATTTTAGTTGCCGTAGTCGTAGTCGTAGTTGTATTTGGAGTCGGAGCCGGAGTCGGAGCCGGAGCCGGAGCCGGAGTAGAAAGAAACTGCGAAAGAGTGGGAGAGCACAAACCATATTTTATTTATGCTATGAAAGTACTGTGAGGAATAACAAAATGTTTCTTTCTCTCCCTTGTTTCTTTTTTCCTCTCCGTCTTTATTGCCTCCCTCCTCTCCTTTCTTTATTTCTTCCCTCGTCTCAACACAATAATAATAATGATAGTAGTAGTACTTTCTCTGCTTTCTACTTTCTCCTCCTCAACATGAACTTGTATAATTCTTCGTTCAGTCAGTGGGGATGAGAGACTGAGAGAGATGGCTCATGGTTCTTGTTGCTGTTACTATTTGTTGTTGTCCCTGTTGTAGCCATTTGTATTTGTATTTGTACACACACATTATATTACATAAAATTTCCACTTGCCTTTTACACTTTTACTTTTTTTTACTTTCTCCTAACGTGGATCTACGGAACATAAAAGTAGCAACAATAACATGAAACAACATCAACATCAACATGAAAATGAAAATGAACATCATCATCAAAATTTCCTTGCTTTTCAAAGTCATCTACTTTCACTTGTATACTTTTCTTTATTCCTATTTTCTTTAGTTCCAGTTCCACTTCTAGTTTTGATCCTGTTTGTATTTCAGTCATTTACTCGAAACTCTGGACCAAGTTTTAAAAAGGGCGCCACTTACAATACAACAGTTACAATGGTGAAAAGAAGCTATAGAGATACAAATAGTACATAGATGAAGGCTGGATGATAATCCGTCCTTTAACATCCGTCCATCTTTTAAATTGAGAAATTTCTTAGGAAAAGTCCCAAAACTCAGAACTCAAAACTCAACACTTCTTTTAACTTTTAAAACTGGAATTTCCACATAAAAACTATAGGTCTAAAAAAAGAAAATGCTTTCATGTTTTTGAAAAGAAAAGAAATCCCAATTGTTTCCTTTTTAAACTGGTCCCTTTGTACTTTGTACAGAGTACATTTCAAAAGTTTATTTTCATTCTACTTTATTTTATGAGAATCATCTTAGGAATTTGATGGAGAAATGATGATGAAGATGAAAACACCAAAAACTAGAAACTATAGAGACTATAGACACTAGACAAAACAAATGTATTACCAAGTATCAAATTTCAAAATAAGCTTGAAATGGTAGACACAACTTTATGTATTTTTATTTTTATTTGTAGGTTGTAGGTTGTAGGTGGATGCTCATTCGCGTCTAACATTTATTTTCATCACATTTCGAGACCAAGAGACGCAAGTTGCGTGCTAAATATATAATATAATATAAATAAACAGTAAACAGTAAACGTTAAATGGCAAACGACTGGAAGAGTTCACAGAAAAAGCCTTCCAAACTTCAAAACTACAACTATTTTTAAAACGAAAGTATATACAAGAAACAAGAACTTGTACATTGTACATTGTACATTTTACATTGGACATCTGTGTATATTTTAAAGTGGATACTTTATAAACTGATCTTGTGGGTAAATTGACGTTAATACAGCCGTTAAAGCATAATGGGAGTCATAATCGTCATCATCGTAATATCGTACAGTTTTGATCGTGATCACGATGGCAATGCCACACCAATGATCGTGGTGTGTTCTCGGCACACGGCATAAACATTAACGTATCTAATGTTAAATATCAACCACAAGGAAACTCAACAACAACATGAACATTGAGCTTCTTTCTCTTTTTTCGGTTTCTCTTGGCCTTATGAACTCACAAGGAAATGTTATGATGATCCCATAAACTAAACAACAGTACTTGAAACTTGAAAAAGGGACAGCCCGCGTCCCATCTTGAACATTGTCATTGTCATGACCATTACGAGTGTCAATATGCCATTTGCCATTTACCATTTACCATTTTATTTCAACACAACTATAACTCTTGATGATAAAGTTAGCCCAAAAAAAATCACCATTACCTCATTAACTTGTACTTAACTAACGAGCAACTAAAACATTATCATTCTATATTCTAATCCTCGACTCTTGAGTCTCGGGTTTCGAATTTTGAGCAAAAAAGTATGTCAGGACAAAACATCTTTTGTACAGGTCTAAAATTAGGTAGGTTCAAATACGAAAATACTACAGGGTTTTTGCACGGTCTTTTCCCTTTGAATTTTTGCAAACTCATTTTAATTTCATTTTCATTCTCAACTGAAATCCTGCAAGTCTTCATCTTCTTCATCTTCTTGTTCTGGTGAAAGTAAAAAGATTGAAAATTCAACCATAGATACATACTCATGTCTAATGTTATATATGTATTGCTTTGGAGCTCAACTTTCATTTTTGAATTTCAAGTTTTGAGTTTATAGTTTAGAATTCAGAATTTTGAGTACTTTCTCCCTAGTTTGTTGGAGTTTAGTATGTAGAATGTATAATGTAGAACGTTGAATTTAGAATTTCGAATTTAGAGTATATGTAGATTGTAGTTCTCCTTTCACTGAGTGAAAGTACAAGGAGATGAATAAATATGAGAGTCGAGGGAACTTGAAGCTTGGAACTTGAAGTTTTAAAAATGTAAATAGAAAATTTATATATAGGCAAACACATGTACAGTGTATAATGTACAGTGTACACATTTTGTAAAACTGGGATAAAAAAGAGGAGAAAGAAGCTCGGCCGCACTCTGTTTAGCTGAGATAGACTACTGGACTATACTAGACTCTAGACTAGGCCAGATCAAACCAGTAAAAGTCAATGTGTGTAAAAAGAGAAAGTAGTGAAAGTTTAAATTTTCACTGGGACTTTCACCGACCCCCACTTTCGCCACTTTCACTACTTTCTCCACCATCATCTAGCATCTAGCATCCAACTTCTCCATCTCCTATTACACATGTATAGTACACATATAGTTTCTCTTCTTGTACTTGACTATTTTCCAGGGTCTCGTAACGAATCCTGGATAGCGGATAGTGAACAAATGAAAACGAACCAGCAGCACACAATCTTTCAACAGCACCACACTTGAAACTGGAAGGTATCTACAATCTACCATGTCTGAGTTGAAACCCTGTATACATCCTACATTCTACAGTCTACAGTCTACAGATTAATTTTCAAACTTCACAGAGATGCTTCCACATGTGAAGAGGGAGCCGACTCTATACTTGTTCTGTTCTTGTCCTTGTTCTTCTTCCTTTTCTTCTCTTGCCAGAGTTTTTTGGGTAAAATATTCACATATTCACAGTTCCTCTACTCTCTTTCTATCTCATCTTTGTCCGACACAGAGCTCAAAGGACCAGAATGATCTGTGTGGGTGGTTTTTGTTCAATGATGTCATTCTCCCAATACCAATACCAATATCAATAGCATTATTAGTATTTATATAAATAGATGATATTGATATGGATATTACTATTATTACTATTGGTATTAATTTTAATATAATATTTTGTGATGATCAGCGGTGAGTGAAATACTCTTATAATTACAATGACTGACGGACTAAGAACAGACTGCAGACTACAGGCTGTTTGAATGGATATTAGATATTAGACTCATGATTATTGTGGTTTTTGATGGGTTTTCTACTCTCATTTCCTGGGAAGGAATTATGACATTTGTTATTGTTGTACTTTCCTATTATTGTCATTTTCCTTTTTACTGGCATCCTCTTTTCCTTGTGGTTCTACTTTCTCTTTTATACTTTCTCTAATATTTTGTATGTGTAATGTACAATGTCTAGAAAGTAGAAAGTAGAATGTAGAAAGTCGAATGTAGAAAGGAGAAAGTATGTGTTTATGTGTGTAGTTGATGGTTTTTATTAGATTTTCGTGCAGTCAGACTGAAATACAAATAGAAATACAAGTACAAGTACAAGTAGGAGTACAAATACTAATACTAATATAACTAGAATCTCATGTAGAAAATAGACGTACAAGTACTATGATGCAGAGTAAGGAAAAGAAAAAGAGAAATAGAAGACTTTCTTCCTTTCACTTTCATTCTTTGTGAGTTAAGTCACCGTCACCATCCGTCGTAATATGAGTACAGAGGGAAGAAGGGAAGAAGTAAAGAAGTAAAGAAGATCAAGACGAAGACGAAGACGAAGATGAGTCGTCATGAAGAAAAAGGAGATGCTGGACTAATAAAAATAGTAATGATAATAATAATAATAATAGTAGTAGTAGTAGACGGACGTTGACTTGAAGCTTTACTTTTCCTTCGCTGACTCGCCAGTCTCAACTCTCAAAGCTCAAAGCCCAGTAAAAGCACCAGAACCAAAACCAAAAGCAAAACCAGAACCAAAACCACAGTGAGAGTCAGCGTTAGATGAAAGTGGGCGATATTTGCTTGAGTGCTTGAGGAGCCCGAAAAATGAGAAAAAGAATGAAAATTGATCATAAAGCGAGAATCAAGAGAATGGAGACATATATATAGAAAATAGAAAAGAGACCAGAACCGAAAGGAATCAAACCAAAAAAAAAGAAGTTGTGGATTTTACTTGCTTCGCTTTCACTCTCACTCTGGTTCTGGTTCTGGCTTTTTCGTCACTACTTGACTACAGAACGGAGACATGGCAAAATTCTAACATGCAGTATCCAGTATCCAGTCCAACGACCACCGAAGCCACTGACAAAAAGAGAGAAGGATGAAGAATTCGCCAATTTTGTCCCACGGCTCGACTCTGCTCTGCTCACTCGCTCGTATTCTATTTGAGTGGCTGAATCATTCCACTTCTCCCACTTTCCCTCTTCCTTCTTCTTATCTCTTTATTTTTCCTCCTTTTCATTTGAAAGGACTCAAACCTCCAAACATCCAAACATCCAAACATCCAAACTTTTCACATCTGATCCATCCAGTCCACAACTATTCAGCATCAACATCAACCATCAACCACCAAACATTGAGCATTGAGCATACAGCGTCAACCATAGAAATGACAGACAGTCCTACAACCTACAGCTAGAACTCGAAATGCTATAGAACAGTATTTTTACTTTTACTTTTACTATGTCCCTTTACAAAACTTACTTATTATTATTAGCCATTCGGCTCACTAACTTTGGCCTTAACTTGAAGTACAAGTACAAATACAAGTGGATGATCTTCTCTCTTCTCTCTTCACTCTTCACTTGTCCATCGTCCATCGTCCATCGTTCATCGTCTGTCATGTCATATCACAGGATTTAACTACCAATTCCTTCTCTTTTTCACTTTCCTTTATACTTTACAATCTATAATACTCTTTTTTTTATCCCCGTTGATTCTTCTCAGTTATGTCTTTTCTCATCTGTTCATCTGCTCGTCTGCTCATCTGTTTTCTATCTCATGGACTTTTTTACACCGTCAAAATTCAGCTGGTAATTGCATAGTAAATTCAGGGTACAAAATACAACACATGTAAAATGTAAAGAGTAGAGTGTAGAGTGTAAAGAGTAGGGCCATTACAATTCGTACAATTAACCGTATTACTTTTATTTGCCGTAAAATGGGGATTTCAACTCAATCCAACCCAAGCCAAAGCCAAGCCAAAGAAACATGTGTAACAAACTACCGTCAACCTTTTTTATCCCTCTTTTTGTTTTTTTTTTGTGGATGATCGAGAGAACTATTATTCGGTCTACTTGGTTTAGTTTGGTTTTGTTTTGTCTTTTGTCTTTTGTCTGCTGGTACTGGTTTTGGTACTGGTGGTCGCGGTTTGCTGAAGAGGTAAAAAGTAAAAGTGGGAAAGAGTATAAAGAAAGAAAGGGAGCAGAAGGAATTGGAATGAAATGTATAATCTAATATAATGTTTATATTGTATATTGTGTTCCCCTTAAGACAAAGAGACAAAGGGACAAAGACAGAGAGAAGGGTTCTTCAGAGTGGAGACTGGAGACTGGAGAATGGAGACTATGGTAAAAGGACGAGGACTCTAATACGGTTTAATGCCCACGTGTGGCATTGAATTTATAGACGCCGCGAGCTATAAAATACACACACTTTATGTCTATATAGATACAAATGTAGCTACAAAACTAGCAGTTTCCAATATGTACAATGTACAATCTACAATGAACATGAAACACAAGGAGACAGCGGGCACGAGTAAACTACCAGTAGAATTTCAGCAGTCGCTGTATTCTTCATTGTACATTGAACAGTGAACAGTTTACTCTGAGCAATAAACAGAGTCCCTTTATGGAACTTCCACATCCACTTCAATTGTACATTGTACATACACGTATGTACAAAAGCACCATATGTGTGTTTTGTTTTGCTGTGCAGTCTGACAATGAGACCCGGTCCAAATCCACGTCTGAATCCGAATCCGAATCCGAATTCTAGTTATGGAAAAAGTTCCCTTTTTCCTCCTCTTTCTCCAACATTTCTAACAGGTGCAATAAATGAGATGGAGAAAAACTGCAATGTTTCCTCTAGATGTAAAATGTACATGTAGAAAACATCAAAATAGCAAAACTACAAAACACAAGTCAACTCAACTCACAAGTCAGTCCTCGTCCATCCATTTTGAACAGATTAAATGCAGACAGATCCAAAAATGGGGGAAACAGTAGACAGTTGATTCGAGCTTATATTCGTATATTTGAGTTGGAAACAAAGAAGAACAAAAAGGATCCCCAGAAAACAAAATCACATCAGATATCGGTAAGAATGGAATCTTTAACCTTGGATTTTACCGCCATGTCAAGTATTTCCAAATATTTTGCAATAGTTTTATTTGAAGATAGTATTACTAAAATAAAAATTATTTACAATTTAAAAGTGGGACGGCAGGATATATTTTCATCCTTTTGTTTTCGTTTTGCGTGCAGGAATATGTACGCATTTATTTTTGTGTCTAAATTGTACATTTTCTGGACACGCAATTTGACTTGATTCAAGATTCAATTTTCGGTGGGAACCCGTCAAAAATTATTAATGGATCTTCTTAACAACATTTCGTATTGAGTTTGAAATTTATGGATAACACTCTATTTCTGATTCTTGATTCTAGGCTCTTGACGCACATTCACACACGCAAAACGCAGAACGCATATAGTCGAGAATCCAGAATCTAGAATCCAGAATGAACCTCTGAAAATTTGAGCCATTCGACAGATGTAAGTTTTACAATGTACAATGAGGAATCTGGACAAAAGAAATCCTGAGAACTGAGCATCCGAGATCATGTGATGCTTTTCTTTCCTCAATTTTCCTGTTCACTGTAGATTTTCTTTCTGCTGTTTGCGTAATACACACATGTACAATGTACATTTGTTTGTAAAGACGGAAGTCTAGAAGTATGTCTACAATGTACATTTCCTGTTCCACATTCTACAGTCTACAGTCTGGGCTTTTGTAGAGACCCACGTGAGATTTTCCAGGAACTTGCCAGGAAAGGACTGTGGAGCATACGAGGCAAATGAGGTTGATTTATTTATCATTTATCCCACTTTCACAATCCTCAGAACTCAGAACACTGTAGAACTGGGTTCAGTTCCGCAAATTTTGACAAGCCACAAAACACAAAAGTACAAAAGTAAAACAAAGAATGGAAATAAGTTATGTAAATTGTGGATTGTGGATTGTGGATACATGACATTTATTACTATTAAAGAGTAGATTTCTATTTATTATTTAGCACATGTACGGCGTACAATGTACAACGACCTGGATTTCACCGCTTATTATTAAACCACAATCACAATTAAAATCCAAGGCTTAAGCACTAAGAACAAAGCACTAAGAACTAAGCTCAGACAGTACACATGGTAGATTTATCAGCCGAGGAGATTGGCGGATCGATAAGCTCATTATGGGAAATCAGTATCGTCTTTAGCATTATCATTAGCAGTCTCATTATCATCATTAACTTTATCACAACTTGTATCTCCAAACTAAAGATATCCTATCGTGTATCCTGTATCGTGTATCTAGTATCTACAATAGAATTTCCATGTGATACTAGATATTAGACATTAGATACGCACAGCCCAGCAAAAAATGATATAGTATGCAGAGTTGACAAGACAAATTATCTATTTTCCAAGGAAATGTTCCCATGCAAAAGTACAGAGGAATTTTACAATATATTTTAATGATGTAACCTCAAGCCTCAAGTCTAGAATCTAGAATCTAGAGTCTTGAGGCCTGGAGGCTCGTGGCTCAAAAAGCTGGAGCTTTTCATATAATATATTATACATGTATTTTGCGTAGCTTATTAATTTTCCTCTGTACTCTAAACTGTATTGTATTTTGTATCTAGTTTTGTATTAAGTGCGTGTACTTGCTTTTGGTTTTGGATTCAGATTTTATTATTTTATGGGACTGTCAAGAAGTAAAATGAGAAGAAACAGAAACAGACAAACTGAAAATGTGTGGTATGATTATCAATTATCTGTAAATGTAGATAAATCTAGGAAATTTCCCCTGTTCTCTCCTCGCTAATTGTACTCTTTTCTTGGTTTGTTTGTACATTGTACAGTCTACAGTCTACTTTTCCCTACTCGAGGATTTTGAGAATTGAGTTGTTTGAAATAATGATGACGAATAATGATGAGGAAAACGCATATTAATTTTAATAATAAATACGGTCTACACTCTTCATTTTCTCATGCGTGGGAACTATGAATTCAATATTCATATTTGTATTTGTATTCTCAGTCAGTTGGCGTACATTACAGTATTGCAGATTACAGATATTCCAAGTATTTTATTGTACATTCTTCAGTCAAGTTGAAAGTTGAGCATTGCAAAACCTAATTAAACTGTGGTTTCTTTGCCTTTGTCTTTGTGTCTTTATTATTTATCTGATCATTTTATGGGGCGGGAAGTAGAAAAGTAAAGTATGTCATGTCAAAAGAATAATAATAATAATTACACGTGTGGGTCCAATTTATTTTCGTTTCTCCTTGTACAGAACATTTTCGGAAATTTTAGGAAATTGTGAATTTATGAAGAGCCCAGACAACCATTTCCGTCAAATATTTTTATCACTGAAGAAAGGAAATGAATTGTGTGGTTGAGATGACGACGAACGACGAAGAACGGGAAAAGAAAGTAGAAAATTTTTGGCTCGTGCGGAAAAAAGTGGGAAGAAAAGCTTAGAGAAAGCTTAGAGAAAGTAGATGGTTGAGAATAGAACTGGTTTGGAGTTGGAATTGAAATGGATTGGATCGGATTTGGACTCGATAGGACAAAGTTCATAATGTAATGATGGGCGATAGATAAGAGACCAGACGAGGATTGGAGATAAGGATCCTCAGTTGGGAAAAAAAGGACTTTCTGCGTACTTTCTCCATCTCCTTTCCCTCTTGTGCTGTCACTCGCTAGTCAATTAGGAATTAAGAGAACCCCATTACCAAATTTCTCAATTAACTCACCAACTCTCTTTACTTTCTCCACTCTCCACTCTCCATTCCTCATTCGCCATACTATTTTCTTTCTCCTGTTCTTCACGCTGTCCATAAATAGATGAAAGTAGATGTTCTGCCTTTACTACTGTTTTACACTAGAACTGATGCCGGCTCTAGTATTTTTATATTTGTTCAAAAGGTATGCACCAAAATTTTGCGCTATCTTTCGAATCAAAATCAAAATCAAAGTCAAAGTCAAATTCAAGCTCAAAATTCTAACACTCCATTCTTGATTCTACTCACAATGGAAGATTTTCAGGGGCCCCGCGCCTTTTGGAATCTCATGTATCCTACCCGACTCAGTTTTTTACGCTGATTACGAATATGTAGGTCGCTGCCATGCATGGGCCTTCGTTTGGGACCTACGAGCCCTTAAAGGTCTATTTTCATGAC
>JABASP010002416.1:0-20304 GCA_019776565.1 Sminthurinus signatus | reverse complement strand
ATTTAGGAAATGACAAAGTTTAGTGAAAACTCGTATCTCGTATCTCGAGTTTCGAGTCCCGAGTCATGTATTGTATTGTATTTGTATTGTTTGGTGTGGTGTGATGTGGTACGGTTTGTGCCAGCGACAACGACAAAACAAAAACGACAAACTACAAACTATAGGCTTAAGTTGGGACTTGTGACAAAAATCCGCACTGTCATTATCGGATAATAAATTAGCGCTATCAAAGACGTCAATAGTACATAGTACATACAAAATAGTACACTGTACAAAATACATAAACTAACGAGTGCATACATGCAAGAAACCCCATGTACTAAATACCAAATACCGTATGTGCGTTGTTCCTTGTTTCTTGTTTGTTGTACATTGTACATTTTGTATAGTTTACATTTTACAAACGGAAAAGCTGTGCCCATTTGTATTTTGTATTCTGTGGATATACTTTACTAGAATAACCATAAAACTCTCAAGTTTTCATAAAGGTTTTCTCTATGTACATTGTAAATTGTACATGAAACAAGGATATATAATATGAACAAACATTGAACAAGTAAATACTCTGGGTTCTAGATATTTCAGAACTTTATATTTGTACAATGTACAAAGTACAAAGCACAAAACAAATTGATTGAAAATATAAAATTAAGACGAAACAAAACTTTTGTCGTAAATATTGTAAATAATTGTAAATATAATAATTGCTTTTCAACTTGCTGCTGAAATTGGTAAAACTATTTGGATTTTGGTGACATGTCCACGTACAAAATACAAAATACATTATACATAAAAGTATACACACAGATAAATAAACTTGTTTTTGCTTTTGCTTTACTTTACTTTTTAGTGTATATAGAAATTTCTTCCCCACGTGTCATCAATATGTAATGTTTAATGGATTTCTAATTTTTAATCGTATTTTGATGTATCACCATCCTTGTATTTTGTATCTTGCACCTTTTACATAAAACACTATCTAAATCACGACACGGAAATTACATCTACATAATACATAATATAGATATACTCTACTTTGCCACATAATAAATGGATAAAATTCAGAGTTTCGATTATCTTTACACACACCTTTTACCTTTTACTTATGCAGTTATACTTTATACGCCTCACGTTTTACTGTACTTCCAACTTCCAGCTTGCAGATATCACAGGTGATTTTCAACAGGGATTACCAATTCCCATTTTGATGATGAAGTAGGGAACATTTTGCAGGACAAAGTTTACAAAGTTTTACACTTGAAATTATAATATTGATTTTAAAGGATCCCTGTAAACCTGTTAAAGTGGAAAACGTGATGATACATGATACAATGATACATACAAAAAACATGGACAAAATAGTGTGCATAATATACAATACAATGTACAATGTACACAACACGGAGACAGGGGACAGAGGACATTTCTCATTTTAATGTAGTTTTAATCATTAATTACACATGATACGAGCAACGAGCACACATTCAAAATCCAAAATCCAAAGGGAAAGATGATGATGCTTTTAGCTTTTAGTGTTTTCTCCCTCTAATTTATCTATTGCATGTGGAACTTGGAACTTGGAACATGGAATGGAAATGAAGACCTCATCCATTGTGTACAATCTACACTCTACATTCTACTGTTGAGATAGCCGCATGCTGTATGTTGTATGCTGAAAACAGAAAACAGAAAACAGCATTACTGGGAAGATTGAGATCTATCTGTGTTCTCCATGTGCAGAATGAACATTGAACATATAGGGAAAACTATTGTAGAAACTTTGTGATGTGAGAAACAATAGCCATAAATCTTTATTTAAGCTCTGTGCGTCAGTAGTCAGTATTCTGTAGTCAGTGGAAGCGTAAAATCTGTTTTACAAGTGCATAAATATGTACAAAGTAGAATGTAGACCGGGCACAAACAAGTATAATGTATAATGTATAATATAAAATCATATGACAAAACCAAAGTTTTATCTCGACCTTCCACATTCTCTACTTTCTACTTTGTACTTTCCATCTAGTTTTGCTCAAACTCCTCCTGTGTCTAATGTCCAATGTCTAATTTTACTGTGACCTTACACTTGCCCTTACCCTTCCTTTCTCCTCTTTCCATCTAACTGTGTAATTTACATGCATATTTTCATGTTTGTCACGTGGAACGCTGTGATTTGAATTTCCTGCCATTTTCTATCCAAATTATTCTCAATTCTCACTGTACACATTATGATTAACATTAAGATTAAAATATAAGATTGAAGATACATAATATGCTACAGAATTGGATTCAAAGTTCATGCCAAATACTCTGAAAACAAAAGAAAGATGAGAAAGCTGAGAAAATGAACAGATGTAAGAATAACAGCCTTTTTTCATATCTGATACTTGATACACCTGAGTTCTGAGCTGAGAAGAGAGAATCGGAAACGGAAAACCGAGCACCGAAAAAAATGTTACTTTGTTTGTCTTTACTTTTTGACTGCCATATTTTATACTTAGGGTTTGATTCCTGTTGTGAATTTTGATTTTTATGAATACCTTTTTTTTTCTTTAACACCTTTATGCTCTTTATCTGTATTTAGACTTTATGTTGTGTCTATGTGGTTTGAGGTTTGAGATTTAAGATATGAAGATCTAAATAAGCATAAGGTTGATACTTGGATTTGGGTGAATTGTGAATATGTGAGTACTTTGTTTTGTTTTTTATGTAGTCTCGAATGTCAAGTCTCGACTCTCAACTCTCGACTCTCGCGAGTGTCGAGGCTCGAGGTTTGACTGTGAGGTAAGCAAAGTTTGTAATAAAAGTAGAGTTTATGGAATTTTCCAGAGGAAAAGGTAGTACAAAGTATAACAAATAATGTCTGTCTAACTTGTCTTCATCATTCGAGGAGATGGAGGAGTCTCAAAAGATTCAAAGATTTTCAAAGAGACTTTCTCTTTTCTTTTTGCACTTCTTTTTCCATTTGTATTTTTTATTCCGAGTATTTTGTAGACAGTATTATGTAGTTACTTTCTCCGTACTTCTTTCTCTATTCTGCATACTTTTCACAATGTAGAATGTACCATCTACTTTTGTTGCCTAAATGTGATCAAACATGTATGTCATGGGAAAATAAAGTGAAAGGAGATGTGAAAATCCGTAAAAGTAATATTCATAGTTTATCCAAAATCCAGAGGAGTGGAAGTGGAAATGGGAATGGAATCCTCGTGTATACTTTTAGTATAGTACTAGTATTTTAGGTACAAAAAGCAAAAAGCATGTGAGTTCACTCATGCTTTTCAATCTGAAACTGAATCCGAATCCGAATCTGAATTTGAATAAAAATCCAGATCTAGATCCACAATTTTTATTTTTTTATGCTACTTGAATTTACTTTCCATTTCCCATTTTCCATTTGACTAATTCACTAGAGAATCCGAGCTTTCATTGACATATGGCAAAATACATAATACTTATTATTATTACATATTATGCATTTACTAGATACATATTCAATAGAAAGATATAGATAACGCGGGTAAAAGGAAAAGTAGAGGATGGAGCACTTTTCTGGAACAACCAGAATAATTATTCCTATTCGATATTCTTTTTTCCTTATCCATTATCCATTATCTATTATATTCGTCAAAACCTTTTTGTAGTCCTCGTCGATTTTGATGTTGATGTTGGTGTGGCTCATGTCGCCGTCGTCTGTCGCTGATCTGAATGAGTAGAAATTTGAAAGTAGAAAGTAGAAAGTTAAAAGAGTGAAACTTCACGTTTTATTTTCACATGTCTCTGGGATTCGGGAGTTGGGAGTTGAGATTAGAGATTTGAGTCTAGAGATTTGGGACTTAGGATTGAGAACAGAAGAATGGTAGTGCTTTCACTGTTTAAAGGTACACTGTACAAAGTACAAAGATCGAGGATCGAGGATAGAGACTGAACCTCTAAAAAGACATCAATATATTCAAAATTCAAAACCATTCTCTCTTCCGTAATATTGTCTTATTTTGGAATTCGTCGGGTTTTGGATTTGCAACTCAAAATATGACAAAGATAAAGACAAGGACAAAGTCCATATAAAATAAATACTTTATGAGGGATTACGACTACGATTACGATTACTAGAATGTCTCAATTCTCAATGCCGAATGTGAGTTTTGGATTTATTTATTTTCACAACAATCAATAATTTTGAGACGTGAGATACTTTGTTTCTTGAACCACATCATTATTATATCATTATGACCCTCTTCTTTCGAAGCATTTATACAACATTGGAATTGTAACTACAAACTTCAACAAAAAGAAGCAGACTTTACTTTGTACTTTGTAATTTGAGCTTTATTAGACCAGCTGCAATATCACAATTCACAGATAAACAAATCCACATGAATCCAGAAATCCCAAAATCCCGACATCCAGAAATCCAGAAATCTAGAAATCTAGATCGGCCCAATAAAAAGAGTAAGTGAGTTCCCGATAAGATTCAGATCCCCATCTGTTTTCCATGGGAATGTCTTTTCCACCTTCTGTTTGTGCATCGTGTATTTCTGTAAATGTTTGTGTTTGTGTTTGCTTTGCCTTTAGCTCGTGTGTGAGTGTGCATGTGTGGGATTGATTAAGTATGGAGTAATGTAATAGAAAATGTAGCAACACATTCTAATGGATGGACTTGAAATCAAAGTCATCGTCAGGATTCGGAATGGAGAATGGAGAATGGGGAATGGGGAAAGGAGGAAGAAGCTGAAAGCTGAAAACTAGATGGATGAACAGATACATGGAGTAAGAGATAACGGAGAAAGATATATTACTCTTTACTCTGCATTCTGCATTCTGCATGTATGTGTAAATGGTAAATGTAAATGTATGCAGTGGATTTTTGTGGATTGACATAAGGGAATCTCACAACAGCTGTAGATTGTACACTGTAGATTGCACAATATAAAAAACTGTATCTAAATTCTCCCTTTACAATTCCTTGCACACATAATATTCACTATTCACAGACATATGTATGTAGATTTGGGTGCCGAAGAAAGTAAAAAAAAGAAAGAAAAAAAGTACTAAGATAGACCACAGAGAGGAATGGGAATAGAAAAAGGAATAAGAATGTACATGGATTTTAGAATGTGGTGTAACACGTAATGTATGTTGTATGTTGTATTTATGTATATCGGGATGGTTGAGAATAGAGAATAGAGAGTTGAGAATGAGACTCGTAATAGTAATAGTAGTAGTAATAGTAAGAGTGGTAGTAATACGTAATACGTAATATGTAATTCGTAATACGTACTACATAATACAGGATTCGATCGGCATAATGCTTCTCTATGAGTTTTATCGCCACTCTTCCATTTTACTCTGTGTACTCTGTGCAGGAGGAAGGAGAAAGCTGGCTGAATTCTGCATGCACTCACATGTACATACACAATACACAAGAACATGTTCCTGTTCCCGTCCATGTGCAATGTGCATACTACATAATGTATAGTACGGCCAAAAATATTGGGGAGATACTTTTATATCTATCTACAAATGGTGGCGACTTGAGCTCCATCACAAATTCCGTCCCGTTTAGACACTCACGTACATGTGGATGGTAGATACATGTACCTATGCAGCACATGTACATACCAATACGAATACGAACTGGAGTACGACTGCATGGAATACGGATACAAATACGGATACGGAAAAGAGGCACATTCAAAGGAAACAGAAAGAGAAAGGAAAAGAGAAAGGAGCGGCGCAGCTCAGCTCAACCGACTTTCACCAGTTCCAGCTCCAGTTTCAGTTCCAGCTCCAACCTTCTAAAGTTCCAAAGCTCCAAAATTCCAGAGTTCTAGAGTTCCAGAGTTCCAGAGTTCCAGAGCTTGAGACTTTGAATGAGCTTTTTACTCCATGATTCCTTTCTCTTTCTTTCTTTCTTTCTTTTTGTCGTTCCTGCTTCTGTTCTCTCGTGCAGTGTACAAAGTACAGTGCATGTGTGTAGTGTGTACGGATATTGATGTAGATGAAAACGGCGGGGCTAGAGTTGGGAGAGCTCAGTAGTCAACAAACTCTTCCAGGTTCACCACCATACCACATTCTATATTTCTATATTTCTATTTCATCCTGTTCCATTTCTGTCCTTTCCCTTCATTTCAACTTACTGCTACTCTGTTTTAATAATAAGTGAGCTCTGCTGTGGACTGGACTTAACTGAACTCTGCTCTGCTGTGCTTTATTTTACTTTACTCTGTGAATAAAAGAGGAAAGAGGAAAGAGACAGGGTGCTGTGTCGACAGAGTGTTGTAAATTGTAAATATGAAACGGGAGAAAGGGAGTTCTGCATGTTGAATATTCAAACGGTCATTTATTCTTATTATTTAGACCACACAAGCACACAGAGAAATATCTAGAATCTAGAAGCTAGAGTCTAAACTTGATCTGGTCATTTAAATTTTCCCCTCTACTCTCTACTTTCTACTTTTGAATTTAAACTCCCATCTACTCGCTTTATTACTGCAACTTTAATAATTTGAATATCTGTACAAACCAGACAACCAGAGCCAAGCCAAGTAAACAAATTTCCAGGAGGAGAGTGACCCAAATAAATCAAGAGTATCAAAGTTTCAAAATCACTACTAGTATTTTTCCACGACTTGAAATGAGGTGTGTGTCTCCTCATTTTTCCAATTTCAATTTCAACGAGGATAAAAATCAAAATCTTTTTCATTTCCTTTGCCCACTACTTCTTGTTCTCTGACATCTGAATCACCATAAAAAATAAAAAATAATTTAAAATTAAAAATCGAGTACAAGTTCCCGCTCTTCGCATAAATACATAATACAAATTATATTAATGTAACGTTACACATTACACACACACGCGGCGTGTAATGTTAGTGTTTGTGTTGGTTGTGCAACTGTGACTGTGACTGTAGTCAACGCACATTTTTTCTTCTAGTCCGTCCACCTTTTTTGGGATATGGCATGAATAGGGTAAGTATTCTATATATATTTTTGGAACATTTTTTACTTTTACATTTTTAAGAAATTGTAAGTAAAATGTATGTGTATTATTATATAATTTCAACTGACATGGTACTTTTTCATGACTGACTTGTGACTTGTGACGACGGAGTACGGAGTATGAAATACGAAATACGTGAGGACTTGTAAAAGACGACAGTCGTAAAATGACTGTAGCCTGTCGACTGTCGACGGTCCAAAAATACTTGCCAAGAGGACGAAAAAGTTGTAAGAATGTAATAATGAAAGGACAAGTGCGGAGGAGAGAAATAGAAAGAGAAAGTGGAGGTGAATCCTCATCATTATCTTATCGAGTATGGGATGAGGATTCAACTTAAGCAGTTACATTCAAAGACTGTAGTTTGTATAGTTTGTACTACTTGAGATGGAGGAGAGGGAACGTGGAAAGCGGGAAAGTTGTACAGTGTCAGTGTAGAGAAAACTAAGTACATAACTCGTTAAATAGCTCGGAGCTACGTGAGCCTTGAGCATTGAGGAGTGAGGATGCATTCACTTGTGTGTGGTATGTTGGACTTTGGATGGTGGATGTGTGACAGCGGAATAGCTGCAGAAAAATTCCAGGAATGTCAGTGTGTGGCGTATCCACATTCTGGAGAATAAGAAGGAGAAAGAGAAAGTCCAAGTTGAAGAGAAAACAGGAGAAAGAGGGAAAATATTACTTGAATTAAATACGTAAATAGGCTTGTTCGTTTTCCTTTTTCCTTCTTTTTGTTCTTTGTTTTTGTTCGTTGTTCTTTGTTCGTCCCTCGGAACTTTTAATTCTGTAATTCTGTAGATTGTAGATTGTCTCCATGAGGATTCGACCACAGTCCACAGTCCACTGTACAAAGTCTAAGTCAAAGTTATGCACGATGCACAGCATAATGAACATGGAGCATGTTTGGACAAAGTACAAAATATATAAGTGGGAAATGAATGCAAGAATGAATGAATGAGAATGTGACCTTTCTCTTGCATTCTTCATTCCGTAAACTTGTACGTTAGACGTTATAATAATATAATGTACATTTTCCTCATGGAAGAAAAATAACTGCGGACTTTGAAAGTGTCAAGAGGAAAACAAAAACGAAAAGGAAAACGTCCAAGTTCCAGAAGCAGTTTCAGTTCCATTTCCAGCTCCAGAACCAAAACCAGAACCAGAACAAGCTCCAGAAGCAGTTTCCAGTTTCTTTAACTGTATTGCGTTCCTCTCCTTGACAAAAGAAAACAAATGGTGCAAATATTTACTAAAGTAATAGCAGTAGCAGTAGCAGAAGCAGAAGAAGAGATGGAGACGAAGAAGAAAACGAGAAGAGAAGCAAAGGAAACTTTTTCTCTTGCTCTTTTTCTTTACGCGCCTTCAGACTCTAGACTCAAGACTCGTGACTCTAGATTCTAGATTCTAGATTCTGGGCTTTAGGCTTTGGGTTCTGAATTTTCTACTAGCTTTTGTCTTGTTTCCAAGTCATAGCTTCTTTCTTCCACTTTCTCTTGCTCTTTCTTCTTCTCGTTCTTCTTCTTTCTGGTTTCGGATCCAAGTCATAAAAATATATTTCATCTCTCAAGATAGAGAGATTACTTAAGAGGAAATACTCATTGATTTTTCTTGGCTCCTCTATAAATTGTACATTGTACATTTTCCATGTACATTGAATGAGGATGTCTACAAAATGTACGATAAACGTACTACGTACAACGTAAATACTAGATACGGCCGTTCTTATCCTTGGTACATTGAACAATATTCCTTGTTTTCATCTATGAGTTTGAGTATTGAGTATACTCTTTTTCTTGTATTTTCGTATCTCATGCGAGTTTCAAGTTCGGATTTCGGATTTCGGACTGAGGACTGCGGACTGTGAAGTTCCTTTATTTTATTTTTTGCTCGAAATGGACTCAATACTCAATACTCAATGCATCTTTTATCTTTTAAGAAGCTTCATCCATCCTCCTTTGCTTTTTTGCTTTTTTACTTCTTTGCTTTATTTCCCGATTGCAATTACATGGTTGTAAACATTCTCATTCTCTTTCCCCGTCTCGGCTCATCAGGCCGACTGTCCTTCATGCAAGAGCCTGAAAACTGAAAAAGGGGAAAAGAAAAGAAAGATGAGGAAGAAACGGTTACAAATAATTTCAATCCGACTGAACCTCGTCACGCAGAAAAAAGTAGGCACGAGGGACATGTTTTTTGCTGCGTTTCGTTTCTATTTTTCTGGGTTTTTTTTTGGTTTTTGGGAGGACGTCGTAATTAAACAGTTTGGAATTTAGAGCTTCTTTCTATTTTCCTACTTGCATTTTTACAATGACATTTTCAAGCCCGCTACACAAATATTTCCCCTCCATTTTGTCATTTTAGTCCACTTTCAATTTTAACAAGACATGAGACGTGAGACTTGAAACTCTTGAATCTTGAATCTTGAAATTTGTCGGGTGAGTCTGAGTCTGAGTTGTGAGTAAAGAAAAAGAAAGAAGATGGACAGCAGGAAAACATGAGGACGGAATTCAAATGAGCTTTAAATTTATTGACGGTTTCTTTGTCCCTTGTTCTAGATCTTTTTCTCTTTCTCTTTCGCTTTCTCTTTCTATTTTATCTAGAATGTAGAATCTAGAACTGTCCGATCTGGACTTGGAATTGAAATTGAAATTGAGTATAATTCGCTGTCTTCCTCTCTAATTTATTCACACGACACGGTGACTGAATATATAAATGTTTAAAATGCTATGACTGTGTAATGTCTCTTTTAAATTTAAATACCTCCTCTGTATGTACATTGTACATTATACATTTTGTATGTTTCATGTTGCATGTTTAGAATGTAGGAAAACAAGTGAAAAAGACAGAGAAAAAGAAAGAGTACATTTGTTACATTTGACATGTATAAAAAGAAAAAGATAGACTTTGAAAAAAGAACAAATGGAATTTTACCATTTAGAATCCCACAAAATCTACAGCCAGTAAAAAAAGTAAACAAAAGCTCCCGCTTGTAGTATTTTATGTAGATTGAAAAGAAGCTCATATTGAGCCATTGGGTTCAAAAAATTAGTATTTCTCTCTAGAAACAGTTGTTACCGATATCAGAACAAGTTTTTATTCTTATTTGTTTATTATCCAACCAAAAACCCAAAATCCAAAAGGCTGAAACTAATTTTATGGTTGTTTGTAAATGTATTTGTTTATTTTGGTTTGGTTTGATTTTAAATTTTACAATGTATATTCTATATAAAAGATATTATGGGTTATGGATTTATGTATTTATATGTGTATTTAATTTACTGGTCTTTTGGTTCCTTTTGAACCAAATACATACAAATTACATGCACCAGTTTCACATGACATGATTTGGGGTTGTCTTTTGTAATGTTTACCTGGATCATGCACAATGTTTGCATTATGAATCTGGAAATAGAAATAGGACAAAGTCACATGAGATATACTAATCAAATTCAAATACGTGTGTGTAGAGTGTACATAGGATAATACTCAGCATGAAATATGCAAATATGTACCCATTTACATACATAGACAAATATAATATGCATAAAACATAAAACAGACAAGGTACAATACAGCGGTTGTAGCTGTACATTAGCATTTAGCCTGCATGTTCAATGTACAATGTACAAACTAGAGAAATAATAAAGAGGTGGGAGATATGACGACTCCAGTCCAGAGTCGAGCATCGAGAGTCGCTCTTAATTCTCCCCATGTACACTGTCCATTTACTATACCGTGTACAGTGTGCACTTTCTACTTGACTAAATTCTACGTAGATACAACTTTCATTTTACATTGTACATGGATTTGGACGGTATGTAAATACCGTAGTAAATATGTACATGTTGATTTAGATGGTCGCGCGTTATGAAGTATCGATTCATTTCACACCAAGTTGTCTTTTCCCACTCTCTCTTTCTCTGGTCTCCTCTGGTCTTCATATTCATATTTCTTCCTTAAACAACTAAACAATCGTGCACTGTACATTGAACACTGAACACTATACAAACGCCTTTGATTTGAATTTGAATTTGGATTATATTAAAAGTCCTCATTTCATATACTTAATATCTATGTCCATTGTCCATCGCTCATTCACTTTGTTGTGAATGGGAGCTTCAGCTCTTTAGTTTAGCTTTCTTTCTTGTTGGTTTTGGCTTTGGCGTTTACTTAGGCTCTATCTATCTTGGCCTCTGCGTCTACTTCTACTTCTAGTTGTAGCTCTAGTTGTAGCTCTAGCTCTCGTTTTAGCTCTGGTGATGGTTTTGGCTTTGGCTTTAGCTTTAGCAGTGACTCCAAGTTTCCTCGTGAATGCATTAAACACAGTTTCTTCCTTCCATCGACCAACGAGTCAACTTGGTGTGCACAGCACACAGTATACACAAAGTTTATAAAGGATGCATGTAAAATGTAAAAGGAAGACATCAGTAGCTCTTTCCCTATTCACTATCCTCTGTTCCCCATTCCCCATTCCCCATTCACTATTTCTGTAATGTATCTACTTTATTCAGGAGGAGTAGCAAGTAGATAGGAGATGCGACTTCATATTAGTAGCTTTTATAAAGTACGTAGTATGCATATACTAAAAGCAACTATAGCCAGTGTAGTAGTAGAAGCACGAAGCTCAAAGTATACAGTATACATTGGACAAAACGCTAGTGAAACTTTCCTTTACTTTCTCCATCTTTCTCTTTTATATTTTGTATTTTCTTCCCTGTTCTATTTAATATAGAGGAAATAAGGCCATTGGAATCTCACTTGATGCTATAAGCTGTAAGATATAAGATATAAGACATATAAAGCATATCTAGAATCTACAATATACACAGAACCTAACTGTAATGTAGCATAGGCTGCGGATTGTGGATACTTTGCATGCATTTCCTCACCAGAGAAACAGCAAACCATACAAAACCGTTCCAGCATAACACAGCAAAACACAACACAGAACAGCCAAGTAGTTGGAGTAAGGAGTATCTACAAAGAAACAGTGTCGTGTAGAATTCACAATGTATCACATTTTTTGGCTATACGTCTCGAGCATTTTCGGCTTGTCCATTCTCCATTTTCCATGCTGCATAAACATACATACAAACACACACGTAGAATGTAGAGGAAAATAACGAGAAAAAGAGTGAATTGCCAAAACTTGGAGCAGGGAGAAAGTGAGAGAGACAGAGAGCGAGAATTACTCTTTTCCTGCATGAAAAGTTATAGGATACTGTGTACAGTGTACATTTTGTGCATTGTGTATGATACAAGTAAAGAAAAAGTACACTGTTTTCCCATTTCTCTATTTCTTTGTTACCTGACTGTATGTTGTATGTTGTATTTTGTATGGAACATGTGGAATGTGGAAGTATGGGGAAGTATGGGTGTATGAGCACTTGCTTTACAAATTCAAGCATTCAGATTCATGTGTTTATTTCCTACATAAACTCAAACTCACTTGCCGCCGTGTATACAAAGTAAATGTTCAATGTTCAATGTGTAACGTGTACGTTGTATATTGTTTGTAAGTTTGAAGAAATGTCTATGGTCACGAATGAAGGAGTAAAGGAGTGAAAGGGAAAAAACTACACACTGCAAACAACACAACAAATATGTATTTTGTATATTGTGTATCTAAACCTGGAGATGTGTCATTTGTGTTTGGTGTTTTGTGTATGGTCTACATATTGTGTATTTGTATTTTCTTTATTATGTACGGTGAAAGTTGAACGGTGAGCGGTGTCTCGTGGGAGAAAGTAATAATAATTACATTCTCCTGCCTCTTAAATACATTCAATATCCATCGTTTCTAATACTACCTGTATACTGTATACTTTACACTGTATTATGTATACATGCAAAGATCAATGCTCCTGTACCCTTTACACTTTACACAAAGAAACTCGTGTATAAAAAGAAAAGTTTCCACTACAAATACCGACAGGATATGCACATAGAAAATAACACGCTGGTTCGGGGGAAATTACTAAACTTTAAGTTGGATTAGAGTTGAGAGTTGACTCTATAATCTATAATATAAAGTATAGAATGTAGATATAATAATGTACAATAGATAAAAATTAAGGGTTTGAGGAGATTTTGATTCGATTTTAAATGACGGTTACTCTATCAAATTGCTATTAATAGATACCTCTCGTACCTCGTACAAAGTACGTTGTACGTTGTACAAAATACAAAGTAAAAAGTAAAAGTACAACCTGTCCCATTTTTCTTGGTATTTGGTTTTGGTTTTGCTTTTGCCTTTGGTTTATTTTGATTGTACCTTGTATTTTTAATCTACATGGTGGATTTTATAACGAATCCGTGCAAAAATCCGAGAACCACACTACCCAAGTTTTTTATACATTTATTATTATATACTTTATACTTTGTACTTTATGGTTTCTGCTTATTTGTGGATATTTGTTTTGTAAGTTTCTGTTCGACAGAAGTGGAGCGTAGAACGTATAATTTGTAACAAAGTCACACTCATAAACACATGCACAAATACATACGCGTTCTTTCTACTACTGTATTAGTAATACACTTCAAATTCGATACTCGATACTTGATAAGTTAATTCTCTGAAGCTTTCCAGAGTTTAGTTGGTGTGTGGTAATTTCAGGTACTTTGGGTTTGGATTTTGGATTCAGTTATTTTCTAATACAAACTTCTTTTTTTTACTAATAGTAATTTAAACCAGGAAACCCAAACCATTTCGTGAGAAAAATAAATTGGGATATTATTTGAAGAATACTTGGAAATATTTGGAAACTCTTTTGCATTTCCTTTTTTCCAACGGCATGAATTGTATTGTGTATTATGTATGCACATGCATTTAAATAGTAAATAGTAACAACTTAAGTGGATGAATAAATAGAGGGAAAAGCATTGAGCATTGGCTTTGAGTTACTGGTGCCCCGTGACTAGAATACAGAGCATAGAATACAAAGTAAAAGAAGTGAGTTGCTATTTATAAATCCATAACTGGTGTAATTAACACTAATTGTCAGGTAGCTATTAGCTATAGAGCGGCTGCAAAAATTTTGAGCCCTGTACATTGTACATTGTACATGTTTTGTGTCTATATATTATGCACCTGCACGAATATCTGTGTTCAAGTCGTAATTATTATTACTCTTGTGCATGGAGAATGAAAATGGAAATGGAGAATGGAGGACTTAACGGTACACATAATATTATCATATGAATCTGGAACATTCTCTTTATTTCTACTGTTCTGGAAGAAAACACTGAAAGGATTTTGTTTTTATTCTCTTGTACCGTACTAAACGGGATTTTTTTACAGTAAAATAAATATCAAAATATGGGAATTTCTCGTGCAAACTTTAGTTGTAAAATCCTTTCAGAATTGAAAAACCTCGAATTCAAAAAGTTTTAGAATTTCATGTACCCTCTTAAAAAATACTATACTATACAAATGAAAAGAGTCATAAAAAGTTTTATTTGATTTTTCAGTACTGTAACATAAATGATATCTGCGTATTTTAAATTTTAAAAGAAAATCTCATAATTAAAAATGAGGTTATTAAAAAGAATGACGACGATTCTGGATTATGAAAGATGTCATAAAATTGCGAAAAACATGTTTTTATTTGCACAAGACAGATGAATGACTTGAAAGAAAAACAGACTCATAATGCAGATTATGGCAAATATCTTTTATATTTCAAAACAACATAGTGCTCGGCGTTTTTCTTTAAAAGCAGTAAAAAATGAGTAAACAAGAGTAAACAGGAGGAAATACTAGAATCTAGAATCTAGAATTTTGAAATCATGTTGGCATTCTAAATAAAGAATGTGGAATTTACTTGGACAATACACAATACACAACATGTTTTATCTCTTCATCTCCTGTCGTTATCAAATTTTTGTATTTTTACACAATTGTACAATGGATATGCAAAACGAATGACACTGAGGTTTTTCACTAGTAAACATCTGCCACAATGTTTTTGTGGCTGCCGAATAAAATTTATTTTATACATGTGGTAAATAAATATGATGTGTACATCATATTCATCTGCGGATGTAAAAAGAAGAAAGTAAAAAGTAAAAAAGTCAAGGAATCTTGTTTTTCCTCTTCCTGTTCAGCTGCACATCAGTGTAATCAGTAATCAGTCCAAGAATTTGAATGACAGCACCGACGAATTCCATTCTTCATTCTTCATCCCAGTTTGAAAGTACAAGAGAAAGTAAAAAAGAAAAGAAAAGACATTGAGACTTGTGACTTGAAACTTGAAACATGAAACAGGATAGATGCGTATTTTACTCACAGTTTTTATTTCCACAAACTTGGAAAAGTTTAACTTTGTCTTCTTTTCTTATGCTGATATAAAATATAAAACTGTGGTGATATTATGTCTTGTGTCTTGTGTCTTGTATCTTGTATCATATCGTTAAGTATTTTCATCAAAAGAAAAAATACAAAACAGAGTTGTGGAATAAAAACGGGAAAAGTTTAAATAACATCTGTAATATTATAGAATGTATCTTAAAAAGTTGTGCATAATTTGATAAACTTTTTTTTGTTTCCTCTTTCGTGAAAAAAATAGAGAAAAACTTTGATGTTTTTTCTCTCCTATTTTTTCTAGATTCTAGAATCTAGAATCTACAATATTGTGCCTACAGATGTTTATGACTTTTATCCTAGTTTTCCCTTCTCTTCTCTGTAGCAAATAAAGTGAGAGAGAGAAAAAAGAAATCAGGAGGAACAATAATGCGTGGTTTTTCTTTGAACCCTTGCTGTTCAAGAATCATCTTAATTTGATGCACAAGGCGTAAGCTCACCTTTATTCCGCATTAAAATCTTTACTGTGGATGAAAACTTTATCCTTTGTGCTCAGTGATTCCTTTTCAGCATCAGAATCAGCGTCAACATGAACTTGAGCTACGAGCTAAAGCTTTAGTCGTGTGCGTTTGGTGTTTGGAGCTTGGATTTTGGGCTTACTTTTAAATTCTCCATATATAACACACAATCATATTTTTTGGCCAATGTTTGATCGGTGAACGGAATTCTTTTACACTTTAACTCCTTCAGCTTTTTCACATATGCATATTACATATTATGTACAATGTACATTGTACACTCCTCTGGGCTTCACTTTTACTTTTACTTTTGGTTTTGGTAGCTCTATCTACACGGTGATAATAGAGCACTACAGATTACAAGGTTTTTTACAGACTTTTCTATCATAGAATCCTTTCACCGTGCTCAAGAGTTCAAGAGTTCAAGAGGAGAAAGGAGAAATGAATGAGTATAAAATCTCTTTACTACCTTTTACATTTTACATTTTCATCCGTACAACTCGAGACACGAGTTGTAGTTGTAGTTTGTACGTATATAGTTGGTTGTTGTAAGTTGTTGGCCGTACATGTGTGTGGATTGGCACAAGTACCGTGTATTCTCAAGTGGCCTCTGTTTGACTCTTTTTCCAAACGCATAGAAAGTAGAAAGCATAGAAAATGTAAAATGTAAAGTGGAAAGTGTTGAAAGTAAAGTGTGGAGTGTAAAGTGTAAAGCGTAAAGGGAAAACTAACAAACTAGCATAGACAAGGTAGAAATCTACATGTACATTGTACAATGTACAGAATAAAAAGAGAAGGTGGTGAAAGTACCCATTTCTTTCACTTTCACTTTTACTTTCTCTCACTTTCTCTCCCTGTGTCGTCGCCTCATAACTAATACTAATACCAATACTAAACTTTTCTCTTTTCCTCTCATTCACATTTAACATATTTAACGTTTAACCTTCAGTCTCTTTAGTGTGTAAAAAGATGAAATATGTATGTACAATGTACCAAGTACCAACTACACTGTGAACTGTGAACTGTGAGCGTTGAACATTGAACAACCTTTGTAAATAGTAACACTCTCGTCTCTAGTCTCTAGTCAATTTTCATGAGTGTTTCAGCCACTTTTGTATTGTAAAAAAACACTAGACTCGAGACTCGAGTTTATGCAGTGTAGGAAAAAGTATTTTATAAATTACATTACAAAATGTGTACACATTTATATTATATTTTGAAATTAGAGCAATAATATTGAAATTATGACTCAAGACTCAAACCTCACGAGTAGGTTAAACATAAACAGAAAATATCTCTCTACACTGTACTTTGTATATAGTTTATTTTTCATACTTAAGAATTAGGAACAAGTGGAATGAGATTGTTTTTACTTTTTACTTTTACTCCTCACTCCTCAGAAACGTAAAACTTGGTACTCGGTACTTGGAATTCGACATTTGGCATTTAGCATTTGGCACAAAACATTGATGAAAGGATTTTAGTTCCAACGTTCAATGTTCAATGCTCGATACTCGGCACAGCAACCGGTTTACACAGGAGAAGAGCATAAATAATACATGCTTCATTTCTATGGTACACACCGGTAAAGGCAAAGGCAAAGGCAACGGCCATACAAGTCTTCGTCAGATCCAACTTCAACTTCAGCATCATCATCATCATCCTCTTTATCCATTATACGACCCATAAAACAAATACCCCCATAAAACTAGTCAACTGCAATTGACGAAATTGACTCGGAGGAAATAAATGGCCTAAAGTGTTTTTAAGTTTTCTTGTATGAAATTCTTGCGAATATAGAAATCTAGAAATCTAGAGTCTAGAATCTAGAGAATCGACGAATTTTTTGCTACTTTATATTGCGCGTTGAGGATTGAGAAAAGTTAACAACTTGGAAATAGAGCTGATATGAAGGAATTTTTTTGGAGTTGGACACATGCACAAAGTATACTGTACAAAATAGGTCTTACGTACGGGATTTATCAGCTACCAGCTTTGCTAGAGAGATGACTGGAGATGACATTCATTTATGTTTTGTGGTGAAAGGGAAAGGACGTAGCATTTAGAATGTAAAGCGTAGAATGTAGATGGGATAAAACTAGTCAAAATCAAGTTATTGAAAATTGCAAAAAAATGTACACAGCCCCCGAGTTTCTACAGTATGTGATGAGTGTACAATACAAAAAATGTAGACTTTAGCCTTTGGAAAAAGCTACCTTGAAACTTGAGACTTAAAACTCTTCATTGAAATGTTTATTTAAGCAAAAGAAGTACAAAATACATAATAAATACTGATTTCAAAAGGAGGCAAAAGATATTAGAGTTTAATTAAAAGAAAGTCATCAATCATGTTTGTCATCTCTTCTACCGATAGGTTTTACATTCTACCTTGTTATCAAATGACGTCACAGTTTACTGTACACTGTGAAAACTCCTTCGATTACCCAGTTTTAAAAAAATTACGTATTAACTTTTAACTTAATTAATTCTAATTTTTTCTGTTTCTGGTTGAACAGGTTCTGCCAGGGTTGTTCGTTGGAAATTACAGGGATTCCAAAGACACTTGTCAACTCGAGCGTCACAAAATCAGTCACATTCTGTCGATTCACGATGCAGCACGGAGGCTCCATTCGGTAAACCATTTGACCATTTTATATTTAATCCCGTTTTGTGTCTTTTTTAATTTAGTCTGTCAATTTTAATTTTAAGTGCCTAGTTTTTACTGGACGGTTAGTTATCATTTGGTAGTATCATGTATTATTAATTATATTCTAACTTATTTCATTAATTGAATTATCTATTATTTAAAGTCTCATGCACTTCTTTATTAATTTATTTTTTGGGCATCTTTGAGCTTTATTTATCTTTTAAAATAGAATAAAAAATTCATCATACATCATACACCATGCAAAATTAGGAAAGTCCAATGATGATCCGAAATGGAATTTTAAAATAGAATGCAAATTACATAATTTAATAATTAACGAGTCTGACCTCAAAATTAACCATATGAAATACGAATACGAATATAAAAATAACTAACCCAGAAATCCCAAGAATTCTCAGAGGATGGAAAATACTAGAACTTGAAGCAAAGACAAACAGCATTACAATAGAATGGTGAGGGTGCTGTTGTTGGTGTTAGTGTCGGCGTTGGTGAAGGACTTTGGCTTCTTCTGTTTAATCAACCTGAATAATTATATTCTTATCTTTGTCTGATTCCTCTTTTCTCTCTCTCTTTATTTTGACTCTTGACTACACTTTTCTTTTTGTTTTCTTTCCCTTTCCCATTGTCGCACTGCGGACATGAATCATGACATGACATGGAATGGAATGCCATGGCAAAAAAAACATGGAAAACGAATCGAATAGAATACTTGGATAGCAAAGAAAGTAAAAGTAAAAGAAATGGGAATGAATAATAAAAGTAGACAGACAGTAGACAGCTGGACAGAACAGAAGAAGACGGGAGAGGCTGAATCCTTTTGTGAAATTGATATTCCAAATTATTCCACTCATTCCCTCTATTCCATTCCACCGTAAACTGTGTAAACTGTAAGCCATAAATCATGAATGATTTTGAAAGAATGTGAATCCAAATCCCAGAATCCGTTTCAATTTGAATTCCATTTCTACTTGGTGGAATCGTCTTACATTTTTTGAGGTTATGAGTCTGGCCAGTGGATAAAATGTGAAAAATACAGAGAAAATAAAGTTCTCTCCGAATGCAAATCAAAAGTAGATAAAAACGTAGAATAAGACACGGCGGAGTTGACTTTTACACAAAAGTCAGGTTTTGGTGTGGTTTGAAATGATTTGGTTTGGTGTAGTTTAGAAGGTTGAGGTTTGTCGGTTGTAGGTTTTGTGGTTTTCATTAGCAGTCGGAATAGCTCATTTAACCCCCAGGAGTAAATACCGGGGAATCGTAAAATCCAAACCCCAACTTGAAATGCAGGGCAGGACGACAGGCGATATGAAGAGAAAAGGGAATAGAAAGAGTAGAAAATTATGCACATGGAGACAATGAAGAAAATTCAAAGAGAAGAGAAGCGAGGGAAAACAGAGTAGATTTTAGATGGTGCGAAAACATTCATTAGTAAACCCTGGCAACGCTTTTCCTTTTTCCTCAACACTTTATACAAAATGACTGAGTTGTCAATTCCTTCAATGGACAATGAACAAAACGGAGTCAAATACCTATTTCTGTCCTACGCTTATTCACATCCATTAGATATAAGATAAACCGCTGGATAAACCAACTGAAACGGAGAATACGATATTTATACCTAGAAACTAGAAAAGAAAAAGGCATATAGTAAAATAGTGCCACGTTTTCTTCTTCTTCTTCTTTTATTATTCTTGTACATTCCAAATTCTACATTTCTACATGAACTGTGCACTGTGCATTTATTTTGCACAATTCAGGAGGTAAAGAGGAGAAGAAAAAGATGAGGTTTGACTTGATTACAACTTTATCAGAATCCTGAATC
>JABASP010002415.1:0-20335 GCA_019776565.1 Sminthurinus signatus | reverse complement strand
TTATTTATTATGAAAATGATGTGAATTATATTATGAGACAAATAAATATTTGTTGTTTGGGGGCTTTTTTAAATATATATACACAGTTAGGACAAACTTCTGTGGAGTTAAATCCATATTGGAAAAATGGTGGAACAGGATTACCAACTGAAGAACCATTAGAAAAACAACAAGCATTACCCACATCAATTTTAACCCCAGTTGGTGATGGTGGAATTTATTATTTGAAAAAACAATTTCAAAGAGCAAAAGAACAAGCAGCGGAAGAAGGGCGAAGTTTAGAAGAAATTGCTGCTGAACGTTGGGGGGTAATATACAGCAATAAAAAATTATAACTTTTACTTATGATTTCTAGGAGTCTATGACTATGTATATGCTATATACATACTTAATGTATTACTACTTTGAAATTTAAAGAAATTATTTTAAATTATTATTACTAAAGAATTAATTATTTCTTCCTTTTTTTTAATTTCTTTTTTCGTAGTCTCTAGAAAATTTCTTTCATATGCTGGAAGAAGCTGAAGAGAAAGCTAAATATTTAGATAAAAAGAGGAGTGAAAGTGATGATTCCCGTCATAATAATAAGTCAAGAGACTATAATCGTCATCGTCGTCATCGTGATGATAATGATGATGATAATAATAAAAGTGAGAGATATCATTCAAGAAATTCTAGTCATCGAAATGAAAGATTTCAACGTCCACGTGGTAGTGATAGTGATGAAGATAAGCATGATAAATTTAGTAATTCTAGAGATAGATATAATGATAATCGGTCTTCAGATTATAAATCTTCAGATAGAAGAGATAGAGATCGTGATAGGAGGTCATACAGAGAGGATGACTATAAAAGTAGAATACCAACTTCTTCATCATCATCGAGTGGAGGTTGGAGAAAACCGGAATCAAAATCATCGTCATCGGCTGTAACTTCATATGAAACTAATACAATTCAACTACCACCTAATAAAATACCAAAATTAAATGAAAAAATTCAAGATATTAAAACTCATAAACAAGAAGATGAAGAAGAACAGGAACAAGAACAAAATGAAGAAGAAAATGAACAAATGAAATTATTATCTGAAAATGAAATGAATCAATTATGTGCAAAGATATTAAAAGCTGAAATAATGGGAAATCAAACATTAATTGAAAGTTTAAAAGCTCAAAAAGAAGCTGCAGAGAAAGCAAAGAAAGAACATGAAGAAAGAGGTGGTGGAAAAATCCAAGAAAAGAAAAAAATTGTAGTTAAAGTGATTTTAGATGAACAAAAGGGTGCAGGGCCAAGAAGGAAAATTAAAGAAAAACCTGGAGAAACCCATAATAAAGAAGGACAACGTGTTCGTTATTTCCCAGATGATGATAGACAAAGTTTAAAAAATATGTTTGAAAGTGAAAAACGAAATACTGTTGAGAATGAAAATGCTCTATTTTCAAGATTAGCTGGAAAGAGTTTAAAGTCTACTAATGAAGACTATGACTTGGATGATATTTTTGCTGATAAAGCAAGTAGTTCTAAACAAAGTATGAAAGAAAAAGAAAGAGAAGTTAAGGATATACTTTATGAAGAAAAAATGTATAAAAAGACTTTAGAGAATTGTCCATGGTGTTTTGAAGGAAATAAATTATCAAAAAATTTAGTTATTAGTGTTGCAGAAAAAAGTATTTTGTGTCTACCACCTTATCAATCTCTTACAGAAGGACATTGTTTAATAATTCCATACTCTCATGCATCATGTGCTACGCAATTAGATGAAGATGTATGGGAAGAAATACAGGTATTTTTTTTTTTACAATTTTAGCTTTTTTTTACTGTTTTAAAAATATATATCAATCATGCTTTAAATTTCGCCTAGTGTAATATATATATAATAGGTAAGGATATAAAAGCAATAATTTTTAAACCGTGTATATTTTGATTTTTGTTTCAGAAATTCCGAAAGGCGTTGGTCAAAATGTTTGCTGATTCAGATCAAGATGTTGTATTTTTTGAGTCTGCTTTATTTCTTAAGAAATCCCCTCACATGTATCTTGAATGTGTTCCTATGCCTAAAGAAATTGGTGAATTAGCTCCAATTTATTTCAAGGTACTATAATATTACATATATATGCATACACTTTTTTCATTAAGTTATATGTGTATTTATTTATAATAATATAAAAAGGTTATTTGATGATGAATTTGTTTGTTTATTTTTGTTCCTTAAATTTTCATAGAAAGCAATACAGGAATGTGAAACAGAATGGGCTCAAAATAAAAAGTTAATTGAACTCAAAGATCGTGATGTTAGAAGAGCAGTTCCTAAAGGTCTTCCTTATTTTAGTGTAGATTTTGGATATGATAATGGATTTGCTCATGTTATTGAAGATGAAAAGAATTTTCCTAGAAATTTTGCACAAGAAATATTAGGAGGTATGATGGAATTAGAACATGGTATATGGAGAAAACAAAAACAAGACGATTTTAAAACTCAACGAAACAAAGTTATGAATTTCTTAAAATTATGGGGACCATACGATTGGACGAGGTAATAATTGTTGCTTAGATTTTTTTTGTTGTTTTTTTTTTGATAAGTCATTCTTTTACAGAATGATGTGACACTGACATGTGATAATTATTACTATTGTAGTAAAAAACTATATAACTCATTGTATTTGTACAATTTTGTACATATTGGCATATTATTATACTACAAGAAAAAAAGGAGAAAGGAAGTTTAGTTTCCTTTATGTAGTAATTTTTAACTTATTTCTCTCTTTTATTTTTCTTGTTTCATAAATTATTTTACAATACTAATAATTGATACTACTAGGTAATCAGTAATCAGGTTTCATCTTTTGTATAATATAAAGTATAAAATGATACATACAGTATACAGTATAGTATACATTGTAGAATATATAGAATATATATATACTGTACTTATGCTGTATATTAAAACATGATGGTTTGTTTTTCCTCACAATAGCTGAGCAATTTTTATCTTAACTAGGATTTTGTATATATATATGTATATATTTTACTTGTATTATAGTACATAAGCTTGATTTATACATATGTTTTATTTGTGGTATTGTTGATGTAGATTATTTATATCTATGAAGATAGACATGGAAAAAGTACCGTTGCTTATATACACACTACAGTAACAGAGCCTGTTACTATGGAATTAAAAAAAATACAACGGTACTTTTTCCATGTCTATCTTCCTATCTATAATATTATAGTGTAGTACTTTTTATTGACTCCAAAAAATATGTTTTTCTTTGAATCACAAAATGTATGGAGTAGAAGAGTACGCTTGTGTATTGCGTATTCTAAATTATTACAAAGATCATAATATAATAATATATACATGAGCTACCTTCTAAAAGGTTTAGTAAGAAAACTAAATCTGTAAAATATATTATGTACAATAATTATTATTTATAATATTTACACTTATTTTCTTTATCCGTATAATATAGCGTTATTATTTATAAAAACAAAACTTAACAAAAAAGAAATCAATTTTAGAAAAAGTGATTTGTGTCATAAAAGGGATGTAAGAATTTTGAATTGCAATACTTTTTACATTACATTATAAAAACAGAGAAACAAAAACTCAAGTCTTTTATAAAAACAAACACTAAAATACATTACTAAACTATCTAATGAACCGAAAATAATAATAATAATTATTACCATATTATAGTAAACAAATGAGATTATATTTATATCATTTTTTTTTACTCCTACAAATTACTGTAAATTGTATTCGTAATTCACTATGAAAAATAACTTACACGTTTTCATATTTCCCTACCATAGCTAAAATAGCATATTTATAACTAACTAACAGTATATTTTATGTATCATTGCTTTATACTTTGAAGGTGTATTTCTACTTTTTTTTGTACTTTTATTTAAAAAATATAATATTTACATGATTTTTCATTCTATTAACAGTATATACTTAGAATATCGTTCTACACAACATATACAGTTAACCTTAGGAGTTATGGATATATATATATATATGCATAATAATAAATAATATACGATTCGAAAAACCATGTCATCGGCTGACTTTTAATTCCCTAAAATCCTCTGGTCACACATATAATCATTTTATGATAATCTATCAGATATCACGGGTATATCTAATTTCCTTATTTACATAATAATTATTATATTCTTGTTTTTCAAGTAAAATAGTATAAATAAACTTATCGATTCTATAAAATTAATTTAAAAAAAACTAGCTAAATCTATTACGTAATAAAAAAAACACTTAACCAAAGTCTGTAAAGGAAGCTGTATAATTTTACTTTATATACAAAAAAGAAATTTTATAGTCAAATAATGACTATTATCGTAAAAATATAGTTGGTAAATATTTTAACTTTTAAACCGTAAAAAGAAAACAAAAGAGACAACTATAACATACGATTATATTATGTTTTTTTTCTGTTGTACGTTTTGTCATCATTCATAGTTATTATTATCAGGCCACGTACCATTGCGAATATTTTGCAGAAGTGCTTGAAGTGCGCCTGGTTCTACACACGTATTTTGTATGCGGTCTAAGAACGATGAGGAAGCTGGTACTTCTACATATATATACACATGAAAAAATAAATTACATAAAATGTACATCACTGGAATTGTAATGAATTTGAAAGTTTTGATTCAAAAGTATATATAGATCATTGCATTTCTTTAAGTTTTTGATGATTATAATAATGAATACATAACTATAAGTTTACCATGTTCATTGTCCTGTGATGAGACACTACTTTGCGAATTGGGATATTGAATCGGAAGGGATGCTGCATTAGACTGAGGTTGGGACCCAGCTGGTGAATCGAGATTCATACCATAATTACTAGAAAAGCTAGGCAAAGATCTTGCATCTTCATTCAAACTTTGAGTAGATGCCAAAGATGCATTACTGGCAACACTTTCTTGACTATATGGTAGAGGACTTTCCTGTTCGGAGAATCCTTGAAGAAAGAAATTGTTTTCAATAATGTCTTGAGGAAGTATTTCAATTTCTCCGGGTTGTATGGGTATTACATTTGGAACAACGGCTGCTGCAGATTCAGAATTATTTTGATGAAATCTTGCCATGCTATCGGCTATGAGACCCCTTGCATCTTCACGCTATAAACACAAAGAATCCAAATCAACATTACTATAGATGTATACAGCATATATATATACTATACATACTTAAATATTTAAAGTACAACAACAAATAAGTACGTAATGTACATGTAATATATTATAGTTTTTATATATGTATCCAGCCAGTAGTGAAACTATATTATATTATAATATTATGTTATACTAACCGTAAGAAGCTCAAACTCATTATCAGTACCATGATCAACATTTTCTTGTCTATTGTTGTTATTGTTATTATTTGCAGGTAAGTCATTACCTTCTAATCGTGGTCTTTTAGGAAATCTGGGCATTTTGTATGTATAATATATATATGGTATTAAAATATTCGTAACAAGTTTGGATAAATATATTTAATGTAATTATTAATGTTATAATATCTTATACAATTAACAAAATATAACAAGAAACCACAAAGTATAATACTGTTTCAAGTTTTTTAAAAGACCGTCCTTGAGAGAGGTTTATGTACTTTGTACACTTTTATTTTGTTACTTATATTTAATTAAATATGTATAAATAAAGCTTTGAATAGTTCAATTAAACATAATGGTGGTGAATATATGTGTAGGTATATAACTGCGGATGCGGATATTCACTAATGATAAACGGGGTATGGTAGTATTATTTATTATTTTTATCTTTACCTACACATTATTATATTTCACTACATTTTTCTGATTAGTATTATTTTAAATACACAACACATAGTGTGTGTGTGGTATTTTGTATTTTGTCACTGATAAATTTTAAATGGTGAAGAAAGAAAAATGTTCTTTCCATGAATACAAACTAATATTGGTAGTAAACACTGAAGATTTCAAGTAGTATACTTTTATTAATTAAAACCTTACAAATGTTTATATTTTGTTTACAAAAAGGAACAATTCTTCTTTGAGACCCTCTCGCCGTTGAATGATTCACCTCTCTCTCAAGGAACTAACTGAAGGAACACGAGACATAATGTAGTAATGCATACCCCATACACACACACTAGATGCACACATGCACATTTGTACTATATATATTATATGCCCAATGTATTTAGGTAGTGCAGTATATGCATAAAATAAAATAACAATATGTAACCAGAAGAAATGTATTTATGATAAAATACTATAAGGGAAAGAAGAAGACGACAAAGACTAAAGTGAATAAGGACTTCAAATATAATGAATACATGGAAGATGTGGATATTTTTGCTAAAAAAATCAAAACATCACTTTTACAGGCATAATAAAATTATCATGTATATGTATAGGCAAGTGTATTATATTGTTATACGCTGAAAACTTTTACATGTTTTTCTTTCACCATTCAAAGTATGTGTTCATCTTTCAAAAATTCCTTTGAAAAAAATTAATGCCAAATAAAGTGAAAAGTAGACAAAAGAAGAATGGAGAGGAGAAGTAGTTGATACTTGGGATGGAGAAACAGAAGAAGAGGAGGCATTGTCCGGTGTACCTAGAGATGACACGAATTCACCTGCATCTCAAAGTGCTAATGAAGGTGCTCAATCTAAAAATGTGACTGATGAAGCGGAATACGAATCAGTAGATGATCTAGTCGGAACGCTGAAATATGGTGCTGTGATTGATGATGATACAGAGAAAGAAATGGAGCCTGCTATAGAGGTAAAAAAATGTTTTATTTATAACTAGAGTTTTTGGTGTTGAATGATTTTGTCAAGCCTTTTTGAGCAAATAATTTACATGTATCTAAAATTTAAGGGTACAACTTGTATGAGGCATGAGAGTTGTGTACATACACGACTCACGTGTCCTGCCTCTAATAATACTAAAATGTAGTTGTACATGCACTTGAAAACATTAGTTTTCAGAGAGTAGTACAAATTGCATGAATTTATAGAGTTATATGTGGACTACAAAATATAAATAGCACAAAAAAAATAAACGTATTTGAATTCCAAAAGCAGTCTATTAAAACCGATGATATAAATTCTTATATTTGTTGCTACATTTAATAGGCGGTGACTGAAATGAAAGGGTCTCGGACACGTAGAAGTAATAAAAAGGATACCACACTAAAGACTTTGGAAGAAATCAGCACCAAGTCCAAACCAATAACAAAGAGTACAATGAACAAAAGTAAAAGAGGTAAAAAATCAGTTACAGTTGTTGGTCCAAGAGGAGGCATCAGAGTCAAATCTACAAAAAATCCCCAACCCTGCACTTTTCCGGGGTGTGGTAAGGTTTTTGCTTATGCATCAGAGCTCAAATCTCATGTAAATGTACACAATTCAAATAAGTCGTTTGTATGTAGTTTATGTGGGGTTTCTACAAAACGAAAACACGATCTAGATGCACACATGAGTTCATGGTGTACAAAAAAACAGTCGTAATACTAATATATTAATGTATCATCAGTACTGTTGAAGTCATGGCATCAGAGTATTCTTAAAAGTATGTATTCTTTATTTTTTTTTCTCAGTGAATTTTTAAAAGTACAAGTACAATTTTTTAAGATTATTTGAAAAATTAGTCCTAGGACAAAAATACATACATGTACAAAGTTTAAACAAGTATCTAAACTGAAAACCTATACTTGAAATACATGAATGTATTTTTGTCCTAGGACTAATTTTTCAAATAACCTTAAAAAATTGTACTTATCACCAAACATATAATTATGGTTTATGAAGAATGTTCGGATATATGTATATACAATATACATATTATGTATTCAAAACCGTATAGATCAACAATATGTATGACAATATAGAAAATAAAGGGTGAAAACTACTTGAAAACAAAATTCCTATTCTCGTTTGTCTCATTGTGTACTTTCACTTTACTTTCACTTCCAAAACTTTCATTCACTTTTTCTTTCACTTCAAAATCCGTATAGTGAATGGGAAAAGAGTAAGTACCATACTATTAAATATTATGACCATATAATATATATCACTATAGGCTAAATCTGATTTGGTGCTTAGAAATTTTATTAAAATTCTTAAAAAACTATAAGAAAAAAGCTACAAAAAACGACGATGATGCAAAAAAGTCCGACTTCATTTTATATGCATATACGAGTAAAAAAAGATCATAAAACAAGGACAGGAAAAAACTGACAATTACATTGTTCCATTTATTCTAGTCTAAAAAGATGAAAAACAAATAACAATGTAATAATAATTATTATAGTATATAACTCAACCACACAGTTTATATCCATAATTATATATAACATATAACATGTATACAAAACTTGTTAGATACTTATTTCATTTAGCTATACTGAAAAATAATTCCTTACAAAATAGGCAAAGAGCAACATGTACTATGTATATTAATTAAAAATTATGAGTGATTATATAAATAATGATAATAATTATAACAACTTTACAAGTCTAAATAAGTCAGTAAATACAGATACAGTTTTATATATTATGACAATATTAATTAATTAACCAATGTCTTTGAAAGTAGAAAGATGCTTTTCACGTATATGTAATATTTACTCCTTATAACTTTCAGAACCAGTACACATAATATAAAATGTAGCTACATTAAAAGAGAAAAAAAAAAATTATTCACTATTTCTTATTTACTTTACAACTCTTGTTACAAAAAAAAGTCAATACATATACCAACTACATTCTTATACATTTATCGACGGAGTATACATATAATAATATATTATAATATAGCATATAAGCAAAAAAACTGAAAACTACTTTTAACATTTAACATAACGCAAAAAGAGGTTATTTTCTCTATAATAACTTCACAGAAGAACAGTGATAATTAATTATCAGTGAACCAGTAAACTTTTGACAATGAGATTATATTATACTATCTATCTATTATTATACTTCATACTCTTTACGACCAGAGTTAAAAACATTGAATATCTTTTCGTGAGTCTATATAATTGTAGAATAAATACACGATATTTACTCCAATATACACAAACATACTTCTAGGTATACATTATACTCTGGGAATGCAAAAATTTTTCGTTATACTCAAAAACTATTGCATATATATTATATATATTATACGTTGTACATCATACGCATTACGCATTATGTGTATTTACTACTTACAGTCAACGAGTCTACGACGTATAACATTCATATATTATATATTATAATATACGAGACTTTGTTCCGGGTTGTGGACACACACCTGTCACAGTCATTGAAGTCATACTATATAGTATATAACAAAAAAGTAATGTTATAGAACGTCTATCATGTATCATATTATTATATTTTTTCACGATTTTTAAAATCTATTTTAGTTGTTATTGTTGGAAAATATCATTCTCCATATTATTATAATCAATAGCTGAAATATATTGTGTATATATATCTATCTATAATATATAATATATATAGAAATTTTGCGCAGTATAGCATCAACTATTACAACAATAGATTGTGTCAATTTTTGTCTTAAACACAAATGTTTTATATCTATATGTCTATGTGCCCAGATTATTTTGTGTGTGTATACAATATATAGATATACATATAAGTACACATTTCTTGTTTCTTATTAATTATGCATTACAAATATCAAGAGTCAACTCCAATAAAAGTCATCTAATATATAGTTATAATTTAATTTTTTAAATTCGATTTAGCACTATAATAATAATGTGTAATAATTTTTAAACTTGCGAAAATCCTTCCTCATTTAGTCGTTCATTATTTAATTAGAGTCATTGATTCGATTTGGAAAATTGTTGTGGTGTCATCATGGCCATTTGTGCTAATGATGAAAATGTAAATTGATGTTGATGATGATTTTGTGGAGTTGTATTAGTAGCAGTACTAGTAGTAGTAGACGTCGTAGTAGTAGATTGCAATCGGACACTATTCATTGCATCCTCATTTAATGATGATGGTTGCTGAAAAAGTCCATTTAATACATTGCTAGCAACAGAATTATTTGTTGTTGTACCAGTAATGACGGTTGTATTATTAGCTTCTGCAGAGTAATTTTGTTGTTGTTGTTGTTGCTGAGATGAAGTCATAGGTAGTGCAGAAGAATTGGTCATATCATTTATATTTCCATTTAGCATTGTTGGCGAAGTAGAAGAAACTACATTTTCTACTAGAGCTTCCTGCTGTTGTTGTTGTTGATGATGATGAAGATGTTGTTGTTGAATCATTTGTTGGTTTTGCAATCCTATTGGTGGCTGTTGAGGAGAAAATATTTGTGGATAGGACATTGGGTGCATATGTGGATATGGACTTGGATGAATCATTCCATTCATTTGTGGAATTGGATGATAAACACCACCAGCAGAATGAAAAGACCCTACATTCATTGCGGGATGGTGATATGGATGTATGTATGCTGGAGGATGTTGGAAAGAAATCGGTTGTTGTTGATGTTGTTGGTGGTGGTGCTGTTGTTGTTGTTGTTGTTGAGGAACTATAGGAGAAAATCCTGGTGGAGCCCCATTACTACTACTACCATTATGATTATTACTATTACCATTATTGTTCATATTATTCATAGTCATGTTCAAGTTACTATTGTTGAGGACAGGAATATGAGGATGAGTAGTAAACTGTTGAATTGAATTTGGAAAAGGTGATCCCATAAATGTTACTCCTAAATTAACTTGTTGTTGTTGTTGTTGTTGTTGTGGTGGTGGTGGTGTTTGAGGTTCTTGTTGATGCCCATTTATCATTCCTTGTTGCTGTTGTTGGTGTTGTTCCAAATTACCTCTCATCTGCATCGTAGTGTTATTATAATTTAAATGACCATTAGATTGAATTGCAGGATCCATAGGATGAAATCGATGGGGTAAGAGAGGAGGGAAATTTTGATACGGTTGTTGTTGTTGGTATGGTCCTGGAGATGATGATGATGGGTTATGGAAAGGTAAAAACATATTTCCATAATTTGCTATTGCTTGTGGATGGTGAGGTAACGGATGTTGCTGCTGTTGTTGTTGGTGTTGTTGAGTTTCATGGTCATCATTAGTATCATCAGCTAATAAAAATTCAACACCTGGACTCTGATTTGATCCTCTAGTTGTCATCTGAAGTAAGACTTGATCTTCTGGTTGTTGTACACTCTTCACATCAAAAAACTCTGTAAAATAAAAATTACAAAACATTGTGATATAAAAAATTAGTTATTAATTAAGTGCTTTTCAATTCAATTATCATTATTATATAATTTTGTTTTTCATATCCATTAAATTTCCACTAAAATTATGAAACAAGAGTTTTTTTTAAGCACGGATCATTGAATCATGATGATAAGGCAAAAAAATATATGTATACATGTACAGGTTTCTAAAACATGTACTTGATTAAACAAAGCTTGAACATATCCTGAACATAGCATAGCATGGTAATTATTAAGGAAAAATAAAGCGTAACTACATCAATACATGGAATATGGAAATATTCATTTCAAAACTTTGTGAACTTACACATACTTTGCAACCGATGATCCACAATTACACTTACATTAATTGTTGTTGTTAGTTACAATTTACATACTTTATAATTGGCAATTTAATTTATATTATTTACGCTATATAAAGTTTACAGAGAACCATAATAGTATTTAATATAAAAATCAAGAAGCAGTCATAATATAATATATTGCAAAAAAAAAACTGGTTGGATGTTAAAGCAATGATACAAAAATTTGGGTACAAATTTATTTAAACACTATAACACAAGCATATTAATAATTATTATAATTATTCTTATTATGATTATTAGTTGACTAAAAATTGATAAGACGTATTACTTACAAACTAAAATTAAGCTATAAAAGCATATATGTACATTACTACAAATGTCATTTTATAATATTTTGTATGAAAACTATGTTAATTACGGTCAAAAGAATAAATAAAACAACATGGTGCAGGAGCTGGTGACTAAAAAAAAGCATAACATTGTTTTTTTAAGTGAAATTCTCTGAAAGTTATTAATAATCTCCATACGAAGATACGTTAATATTCTACGTTTGTATGTATATATATATATGATATATATAAAAGCAACTTTAAGGAAAATGTAATTTATGTACAGTTACGAAATGATTTTCTACAACTATCGATAATTTTTGACACAATGAACAACAATACTATAACAGCATAGATTCTATGCTTAATACTGATTCTACATTCAGAATCTTGAAATAAGTAAATATTTGTACTAACGAGGAAAATTCTGGTCTTCTGTCGGTAAATTATTAGGCCGATTAGATGCCAATTGAGAGCCCGTAGGAAATGTTTGTAATACGTTACTATTAAGACCATCAGTTGAAGATAATTTCCTGTAATTATCCAAGTTTTCAATTTGATCATTGTCACCACTACTACGTCGAACTTCATTTTGTTCATCCTTTTGTCTATCATCCAATTGTGATTTTGGTAAGTTATTGATTTCTGCTAATGCTGGTTTTGTATTCTTTGGATTATTCCTTTCTCGCGTTTTGACTTTCACTTTTTCAGCAACAAGATCTGTTAACGAAGGAGTAACACAATTACGAGCAAAATGTCCAATTTTTTTACAAATACGGCACAAACGTTCCAAAGGGATCTCTCCGATTTGAAGTAATTTAGGATCTGTATAAAAACCCTACAAAAGAATAATAAGGTACATATTATTATACATTAAATATCTATACATATATATACATGCTAAATCTACAAATTACTATTATTGATATGTATCCTATTTCTTTATTATATTTATTTTATATTATATTTGAACCTCGCTGAAATGAATATTATTTGTCAATCCTGTATTTTGTAACATAAATGTTTGAAATTTGTCGTAAAGGCTAACGCCAAATCGACCACTCAATAAATATCTATCTATCTATCTATACATGCTAAATTAATGTCTTGTACAAAGTATTTATTATTATCATATTCAATTTATAGTACACTCTGTGTATTTTCAGAAAAATAAAATAAATACAAAATATACCAGCCAATTCATGTTCTTTTTCAGCACATTAGCCTCATATGATCTATGAAAGACTTCTCTCAAATGTTGAAAGGTTTTCAAAATGTGGACACTCACTGAAAATAGAAAAATTACATAAGTGTTGTTTATAGTTTTGTTACCAACAACTCATAATAATATAATATAGAAATTATTAGAAAGTGTTGTTTTTATTTTTGTAAACATTTATCAATCTATATATCAGTTTTACTTCGTTTAGAAAGACCAGAACCAAGGTTATGTTGCCTTTCAAATGGATCTTCAATTGCTATTGCATCCGTTAACCATAATTTTGATATTCGAGTTAAAGGTGAGGATTGACTATAGTACAAATAAAAACAAAGTTTCACCATAAAAATGTAATCTCAGTTTTAAAAAATTTGTAAAAAAGAGCAAATATGGAAAAATATTAAACTTGTTTCCTTGTTCTTTTTTTTTTTTTTAATACAGAATAATAAATAATATAGTCACCTTATTGTCACAACATGTTCATCGAAATTAAATGTCTCCGTGTAGTAATTAAGAAATCCAAGCCAAAGTTCACTAAGAGATTGTCGATTTTTTCCATACAATGGCCACACATGATGTAAATTTTCAATATCCTTAAAATACTGTACATCACATCCATCAACGATTAGAGGCGGGAGTTCATCACGACAGAGTTCTTGTAATACAGGTAAAACAGGAACAGGCAAATGTTGAAAGTAATGAATCACCATTAAGACATATCCATAACTTGAAAGGGAACCTCTAGAAGCATCCGAAATGTCACATAATTTGGTCAACTTTTTGACAAAGCACCCAATTATCTTGACTCTAACATCCACTTTCTCTGCATAGGTCCTTAATAAATAAGTATTGTGCATAGCAAGGGTATTGTACAAACTAATATCGCCTTCCAAACCATATTCCTTATGCCGAAACTTTAGAATAGGAACTTTAGCTGATAGAATACCAACTACTTCATGAAGAAAGTTAACTGGTAAAAAAAATAATTAAAAAACATTTTATCAATAAAAATTTAAATTGGAAGTTTTGTTGTTTTTTTTTTAATTTTATGTAATTATTGTCCACATAAAAAGAAACGTTTGATTTGTTTATACCAAAAAAAAAACACAAAAAAACATAAAGTATAAACAAAGAAAGCAATTTCATTAATAGAATTAAATAGCTCATTATATATATTCTGCACATAAAAATAAAAGTATCAAAATATTATGTACCTGTTTTAAGTTTTTCTTCAATTGTTTTCAAAATATTTATACCGTTTATGCCCTCAGTCTAAAATCAATTTTTTTTTAGAAATGAAAATTAGTATGGTATACTTTAAACTTTAAAGTACTTTGATAGTTTGTTGTATAATACATTTTGAGGGGAAAAAATTACCTTGCTTGGTGGACTATTACGGAATGTTAAACAAATATCAACATCACTCCTATGAGCTCCAAAACCATTGTACGTGGAACCAAACATGGATAACTGAGCTTCAGGGTAAATTGGTAATAAAACTTGTTGTAATTGATCGATAATATTTAAACGAATTTCAGTATCATGTTCATTCAGGGATTCTTCTTTGAAATTTGATATTAGTACATCGTTGAGAAGTCTTAATGAATCAGGAGTAGCATTTAGTACTGGCTTGATTTTTGGTAATATTTCATCGGGACAGTCTGATTTTAAATGACCTTCAGTCCTATTTTAAATAGATATACACACACAAACAATATAATTTAATGATTAGTATTACAATAGATTATAAAACGCTTCAACATACGAGGTAGACAGACATCATAAATCATAATAATCTAATTTTCAATTACTAATAAAACTCAATCCCATATTTTTTATTTTCTATTTTATATTGAAAAACTATAGTTTAGTATAGGCTTTGGACAAAGAAACAAACAGACTTACCCACAACTTTTACAGATGATAGGTGGTTTTACACCATTTTGAAGAAACTGAGTTTCAAATTTATAGTCAAGTAACCAGTCAGGAAGCAATATTTCAAAGATTTTTGCATCATCAACAAAAACATGGTTTTTTTCCTTGTTGTCATTTCCAATAAACGTATACATTCGAATTCTTACAGAAGCTAATTCCAAAGGTGGAAATACTTTTGTAGCTGATATTTCTTCAGTGATACTTGAAGGGTCCCACTTTGGATTTGTAATTTTTTCCAAGTTATTATTTTTTACTAAACCCTGAGTTTTATTTCTATTATTATCATTGACACTTTTAATCGTAGAAACAATTTTATGGTATACATGAGATCGACATTTCTTCTCGTCCCCCAACGATACGATCCCATCGTAAAAATGACCACGACGAATCGCTCTTGGTACTCCAAAGTACAAATAAGTAAATTTGAATCTTTCCAGAATATATTCACACATTCTATTGTTAGGCATACTTCGAGACAAGTTTGACTTTGGAATGACTGGGTCTTCAACAGATAATTTTCTATTCCAATACTTATCTGAACGGTATACTACTTGTTGAGAAATGGAAACTACAAGTTCTCTATAATTGAATTCTAAAGCCCAAAATCTAAACATTTCCAACCACACCAGCCCAGGCAACTTTGAAACCGGTGTAGACCAATATTGTCTTGCTTCTCGAGCACCTAAAATATTATAACAATATAATAATTATTAATAATACGAAAAATTTTAAACATGTTTTTTAATAAAAAAAAGTTTGTCTTGTTTTAATGTACAATATAAAATATTATAAGATACTTACTTGAAAAATCTTTGAATTTTTCATCTTCCAAATCATCTTCATCTTTACTCTGATATCTTATATGATGTAGATTCGGTAGAATATTAACTTGTTGCAGATAATATATGACCATTACAGTAAATGCGTGTGGAGGCAAAGATCCTTTTTCTTGATTGTCAACCTCACAAAACTATGGGAATCAAAAAGTTACAATACCTTATTAGTACTTAAATCTTAAATATTGACGTATATAAACACATTTATGTTTTATTAAAAAGATGTACACAATAATACAATAATTACTATTACTATTACCTTAGCCCACATTCTAAATGCAATAACTAATGGTCTGACCTAAAAAAAAAAATATGTGTAAACAAAAGGTGACATTTCAAATTTGATTCGGAAAGTACAAAGTACAATACTATTAATAGTTAATGACTTATTTACATTGAATATTGGAATATTAGAATAGTTGAATTTATTATATTGTTTCTGGAATTGGGAAATTGAAATTTTACCAAAGGACTAATTTGCACATATTCTGCAAAAAGTCTAGCTGTCTCTACTCCTGCATTATTGTTCATTGACATGGTCACTTCACAATGACTTTCTCGTTCTATAAAAACGATAGTTGCAGATTTTGACGAGACCATTTTTTTAACCTCCCTGTAAAAAAAAAAGATTAAAATTGAAATTTAATAAACAAAAGTCAAAAATTATCATAAATCATAATATAGTATTAGTATGATATTTAATACCAAATTTTACAAATTATTGTAAAAATAAACATTTTATATTATAGTATACAATATACAGTCTTGGTTTTAAACAGGTTTCATATATAGACTTACATGGAAGATGGATGATGTTGAAAAAATACAAAAAGCCTTTGTAAAATTTCAAAGTTATCTGCTCCGGATGGTTTAACATTTTCTGAAGAACCATCATGATTTATACTAATGTTGATATTAATATCAGAATCTTTGAAACCTAAGGAACTGTACGATGATCCAAAGAGAGTAAGTGTACAACCAATATTTGAAGCCTTTAAATCCTCATTCAGTCTAGCAACATATTGTTTTCGCCTATCCACTTCTTGCTCACTAATTGCATATTTCTCAAATACAGAACTCAAGAAATTTCCAACACTTATACAATGTGAACGTGAAGGATGAGGTATCTGTTCCAATGTATACTCCAAATTTCTCATCTATAAAATATAATACAAGAAACAAAGACAAAGGTTACAATATATTTAATAATAATAAAAATTACTATTATTAATTATTATAGTATCATAAAGTTTTTATATTTGGTACACATATATATGATATTACATTTACATAGAAAAGTATGTATTTTCAATTTTGTCAACAGTCAAACAGTAAGATGATCATTCTTCTGGATTCAGTAACATAATAATATTATGATACATTTTGGTATACTTACAAATTCAAATGCGGAATGCCGAGGGCCTAAAATATGATGGACAGAGGCATACGTTGAATCCAGATGATAATTGCAACTATTACAAATAAATTTTGCCTTTGGGAACTTTGATGATTTCTAAATATTGTAAATAAGTACACAAAACAACAAAATTAATTAAATAATAAACTGGTATTAATACAAATGTTAAAACCAAATGATGGTATATGTATATACATAAAAGACAATTATGTAAATGATGACCATAAAGTAATAATAATTTCCAAAGGAATTCATAACTATATTATTATGACTAACCTTGCTCAGTACTTCGATTCCATGAGCAGATAGTAGTCGCCTTAAATTTTGACTAGGATTCATTTGACCATTTCTTTCTCGATACGCTTGATCAATTAACATATCCGCTTCTTCACTTAGATCTCTTGGACATTCACGTCGTTTTAAAAGTTGTGATAATGTTTGTGGGCCTTCATTAGTTGATGATGTTGATGAATAGTTATTGTTGTTATTATTACTATTGTTATTATTCCCAGTTATTTTTTGATTGATAGGTGATTGATTTTCTTGGAAAGGTACAGATTTCATTAAAGGTTTGATTTCATTCCTGCTTACATTTTGTTGTGATTCTTTTTTTATCGGTTGTTGTTCTGGAACTTTCTTTACTGATTGTTGTTGTTGTTGTTGTTGACCGGATGTTCTGTCAGTTTGATCTTGGTGCACCTTGGCCAAAAGTTGAATTGGTTGTTGTTTATGTTGTACTTTTGTTGTTTGAATGGATGAATTTGAATCAAATGAAGTATAATGTGGATTAAATCTCCCCTGTTGTTGTTGTTGTTGTTTTTGTGGCTGTTGTTTGTCATTTTCTTTCACGTATTTTTTATTAATTTGTGTTATAGACTTGGCTACATTCGTGTTTGTATTTATTGTACTTGAAGTAGTAGTATTTGATGGTGGTTTTTTCGTGTCACTAATGGAATTCACCACATTACTGTTTTGAGGCAAATTATCTAAATTGAAAAAAAAAACAGAGATAAAATAATTTAAATGTACAGAATGAAGTAGAACTTATACACTATAGAATCGTGGTGATTTCAATACATAATGATTACTCCTCAACATATATGTATTTGCATAATTCACACATAGGTTTTAATTACATTTCAATCTGACAGAATTTATAATGAAATCTTACTGGTATTGGGTTTGTTAAATGGTACTGAAGACGAATCAACCGCATCAGTGTCAGTTTTTTTAGAAATTGGTGGTATTTTAAGCAACAACTGTAACTCCTGTCCCAAATTCATTTTGTGAAGTCGTCTATTTATGAATTGTTCAAGAAACATAAAACATATTATAATAAATACATTGTTTATATTATACATTCATTATCGAAGTACATATAGAATAATAATAACAATAATATTATAACCTTGTCATGTTGTCTTTAAATGTAATCTCTCATAATAATTTTATTATATAGATTTCATTTAAATCCACAAAACTTATATTATTATAACATATCAGAAGTAGACACTTTGTTTACTTATATACTTATTTACTTACCTTATAATATATTATATAAAATATCACACACTTTTGATTAATTCATATTTTAGAAGTCTGCTGCTGGAGTGTATTTCTTTTGTCATAAATGAGAAGTGTCTATCAAATATTTTTCCTATATACGTATGTATATATGTTATATATATGTAAGTCTATTATTTATCAATAAAACTACATGAATAATTATTACGATTATACTAATTACTAATGACGATGATGATATAAGTGCTGAGGTCTATCAAAAATATGACGCATGTCATAAAAACAACAAATTGTAGTCCTAAAGTTATATAAAATAAAACCAGTCACGGAAGTGCACAGAAAGCTGACAGCAGTGAGTTTTAATGTTCTACTAATACACTACTTACAGAAACTACTAATTCCTCATTAAATATAATAATAATTACTTATTGTGTTGTATTAAAATGTTTTATCTAAAAATAAATACAAACTCGACAATCGTGTGTTTTTTTTGTTTGCGCTACATTGTACATGTCACAACATGTATGTACATATGCAACCCCACAAAATTTAAAGTTTACCTCCTTTATAGCATTTTTTTTTTTTTAAAAATCTACGAAATCAGTTTTTTCAGTTTTACTTAACTATATTTTTCAGTGACCAAACTCTTGAGAGTACATATATTAAATAAAACTGACTATATAGTCAGTTTGATCTTAAAAAAACTTAAATTTTCTTCCCGTTTTCAAAATTAATTTTATTTCATAGTAAGTAGTAACACATGCCGTAATAACACATTTAATGAATATGCGTAGTTAGTTAAGTATTCAACTACACGAGTTTAGTCGGAGACTTTTACCATTTATCAAAAATATCTACTTTTGCAATTCATATTCATATTTATAACATGTCCCATTTTTAATGTTTTTCGAGTAAAAAAGAAAGTGCAAATGAAAATGTCTCAGATTCACAGGTACATGGTAGGTACATGGAGCCCAGAAAAAAACGTTTGCTTTTAGATTTTACACAAAATTGTAACATTTTTTATATTGTTTTATTATTTATCGTCCATTATATGAATTTACGCGAATATTTTTATGAAGAGTACACAGTTTGTTTTTCGTATTTTATTACAAGTTATACTCATCAATATTTATGTATTATATTACATTTTCTGCAGACCACGGAGGTGCCTGACCTTCTTTTTAACTTTTGGTCCAAATATATTTATATATTTAGTGTGGTAAAAGGAACAAATTACCTATAATATATTTGATATAAATATACGCGTCATATCATTTCAGTATCATATACTTTTTTAATAATATAGTATCATATAGGTCTATAGTAGTTTATACATATAATAGCAAATTTAAGTGTACTACACTTTTTATACTTTGTATTATTATTTTTCCATTTTTTATATAATATATTTACTTTCTTATGTATGCATGTATATACTGTAATCTATAATAATATAAGTAATATGAGAGAGGTACATAA
>JABASP010002414.1:0-20337 GCA_019776565.1 Sminthurinus signatus | reverse complement strand
GAAAAAACGTTTTTAAAACGTAGTGCAGATTTGTGCTATAGATGGCGCTTGTATGCCAATTTATATTGGTCAAGTTTTCAGAAGTTTTTGGACGTAGACGGCAGTTGTATGACCACGGACAGACACAACTTGAATTTTTATAATCAGCTTCGCTTCCGGAGCCCAAAGCATTTTTGCTTTCAGGGCGATATGAAATCGTCACGAAGTGAGGATTTTTAACTTTATTACTTTTTATTTTACTCTAGATCAAGATTTGAAGTGTTATTTAAAGTAAATATTTTGCATTTTAAAACCAAAACTTTTCTTTTTTCTTTAATGATGAGCTTTAGGCTTTGAGTTTTGAGTTTGATATCATTTCATTTCAAAATTTAAAGTAAGCAGTAAATACACAAGAACATAAAATTAAAATAAAACTGATAAACTACTGAACTAAAAGGTTGACGACGACTGAAATAAAAATAAAATGAAGGTAAAAAGTAAAAAAAATAAAAGAAGGTGAAGAGGAAACATTCTTTTGAGTTTTGGAGTGTGGATTTAAGATTTTGTGTGTTTTGAAATATTATGAGGATCATTATACATTTATACATTATACATCCGTGTAGAATGTAGAATGTTGAATGTGGAATTGGATGTAGATGTAGAGGTGTTCAATGTATAATGCATAATGCACATCCATTATCATCCATAAATTTCATACGAGGCATTTGACTAGAATTATAATATTGAGAATTGAGAATTGAGGATCGAGGATTGACGATTGACGATTGAGGATTCAGGTGTTGGCTGTTGGCTGTTGACTATTGTCTGTAATACACGGTTTGACTCTGAATTCTATTATAATTTAGTCAATTCCCCAAAGTCTACCGTCTTCAGTCTTCAGTCTACCGTCAAGAGTGTAGAGTCTTCAGTCTACGCATTTGCATTTGCATTCTCAAGAGGACGGAGAAAGTGACGAAGGAAAAGAGGAGTAAAGTCTAAAGTCTAAAGTGTAAAGTGAAGAATGTTGAATGTTGAATGTTGAGTGTGGAAAGAAGACAGGAGAGTGCAGAAAGATGGGAAAGGGAGAAGGAAAGTTGAAACTCTTGCTCTGATTCTGATTCCGACTCAAACTCTGAGTTTTTAACGTTGAACGTTGAACAGTGGAAAAAAGTTGAAAGGGAAAGAAGTTTCAGTTTTCCTTGACATGCCATGTGAAAAGTTTGCTTCTTTTCTACTTTTCTCCGTCTCTTTTAGTCAGTCTTCTGGATGTTTGATGCTCGATGCTTGATGCTTCATTCTTGATATTCTTGGTATTCTTGATTCTTGGGGCTTATGAAGATGGGGAAAGTGATGTGGAGGTGGATGCCAATAGGAATGCCAATAGTGATACTGATACTCATACCAATTCCAATGCCAATGCCAATACCAAATGCTATTGTCGATGCCAATGCCATTGTGAATGTGGATGAGGATGCTTTGATCTTTTTACTTTTTCCTCTCTACTTTTTACTTTTTACAGTGTGCGAAAGGAATAAACTAGAACAGTTTCAAACATGCTCCTCTTTTTCTCCTCTTCTTCTGTCTGTCCTCTTCACTTTGACTAATACACATCTTTTTCTTTATTCTTTATTCTCTATTATTCGATATCGACTATTTTGACTATTGACTATTGACTATATACACATAACGCATAATATTTCATACTTTGACTTTGTATTGGAAAAAAAGATCCAGTGTTTTATTTTTAGCTAGATACTAGATATTTCATGGAACTATTGTACATTTTTCAATTTTCAACATTTTTATATTTTATATAAAGATAAAAATACTCTGGATCTATTTCTTGAATGATGAGTCTTGAGCAAGGCAAAGCAAAGCATTTGTAGCATCTTTATATGTGAAAGGTGCACAAGAGTATTCTTCACCTTTTTTTTATACAGATTTGATACAGTAGCTACATTTTGTATGTTACATGTTGAATGTTGAGGAGAAATCAATGAAGATGCGATTTGTCTTGTTTTCTTCTCCCTGTGAAATTTTAGTAATCCCACACCGAAGGAAAGTGCTTTTGGACTGAGCTGGCCGAAATTCACCAAGGAGAGTCAAACTGTTTTCTCAATTGGGAGGAAACTTCAACTTTTGCCCAAGTTTCGTACTGGAATTCTCAGGTACAATTTACAATGTACATTTTGATAATATCATTTTGATTCTCTAGAAACTCTTAACATTTTACAGATAGTAAATAAATAAAATTTTAGTCTTAGTTTTTACCAGGTCAAATTTTCAATAAAAGAAATAAACTAAATTTAATTTTACCCTTTTGATTCTTTTGTTCTATTCAATATTCAAGTTTCGTTGAAAATGAAAAGTTTCATCTTTTTTTATCAAGTTTAATAATTCACAATTTAGTGAAAACTCTGTCTACTCTTTATTTATTCTTGACATGTTTGCTATAATTTTTCTTATCTTTTCAGGTTTTGGGCCGAAGACATAGTAAAGATTGTCAAGCCAAAGAAAGTGGAATTGTAAATGGAATACTCCGTAATATTTTTTACTGCAATCAATGTGCAAGAAATTCTCCTGTTTCCTACTAAATGAATTTCTGTCGAGTCAACTTGTGTCCAGTATTTTCTGAGGGGTGTCATACATGTTTGTTTTTGATTTTGATGTTTGTCAAAAGAACAGTTCAACAGTTCCACATTTTTACTACAACTAAACTAAACTAAACTATAAACAAGCAATATGATTATTATTATTACCATTTAAATTTGTTACAATTTGCTACACATTTTTCTTGTTGTTGTCATGTATTTGAAAAAACAATAAAAGGTTCAAAAATTTAAACATGATATACAAACTCATTTAAAAATTCACATGGTACAAGTAGCATGTATTTTTTCACTAGGAATTTCATTTGAAGTGACCAGCTTCAAAAATATTCCTCAGCGCCATCTACCCTTTCTCCATCCAACCCTGACAAGCTTTTATTTCCTTTAGATAATTCTGTGCAACTGCAGTTTGCAGTGTGCACTGTCCATTGTTCATCATTCACCATTCACCATTGTAGAAATCACTATTCCTATTGTTGTGTAGATTGTAGATTGCACGAGTACCGAGTACATTCTTTGAATGCCTCATCATTCATCATTCATCACGTGAGTTGTGAGTTGTGATTTGCAAAAATAAGGATGAATCATCACCACAGAAACAGCATTATCATTGTCAAGGAAGGAGTAACCAGAGTTTTATCATTTAAAGTTCATGATAATACTTCAACATTGTACATTGTACATTTTACATTGCTAACAACAATCAACATTTCATATTCGTCATTCGACAGGATAAATAATTGCATATGTTACTTCTACCTTTTTTACTTTTCTGTTTCTTTATTTTCTTTATTTTCTATAGTCACATGCTTTTACATTTTACATAGATGGAAAAAACACCTCGTGTTCCTCTTGTGTTTGTATTTGTAGTTGTACTTGTATTAGAAACCTCATCTCCATATTTTTATGCAAAGTGCAACAAAACAACACTGCGAATTTAAAGGGCAAATAGATACACACGCAAAGAAAATACGCATGTATTTTACACTGTACACTGCACATTCTGCTTGTAGAAAAGAAGATTATATGACATGCTTTAGCTCACGTAATCCTGAATTTTGAGTCGTAGATACCTGTATCAGAACAACGAACAACAATGAGGAAAAATATCAAGTATCATTATAAAAAGTATGAAGAGTCACCAGTACAACTAACCAAGCAGCTGAGCCATTGCACATTGCATTGTTGATGTGTGTTGAGGGCGATGAGTAACGTTTGTGATGATAGTTTCTGTTTTTTTACCACATGAACCAAACCAAACCAAATTAAACTAAATTGATGTGCAAGAGAAATGAGAGAGAGTGAGTCATCTAATAATAATTGCACGTTATGAATAAAAACCTCACAAATGTTGTCATGATCATATGATCATCAGAATCATTCACAAGAAGGTATGAAACCTCATTCAGTATGTTTGTTTACTGTTTACACAACTAAGTCAAGCATTTATACGTGTAACGCTGGTATTATCAGTTCCAAGTATGTGCAAGTTGGTGTTGGTGTTGGTGTTTGTCTACTACCTCTTTTATTTTTATAGAACCGGCAAGATCACTACTTAGAAGATGAGGAAGCTTTTGAGAGGAGAAGAAAAGAGTCAGATCTCAGTTGTCAGTTTGTTCAGTGTTCAGCGTTCAGCGTTCAGTCATCGATCGCCATTGAATCTTTTTTCTAGCTCTTCCAATGTTCAATGTTGACTGAACCCAAATGATCAATGATAAGGGATGAGAAATGAGAAGTGAGAAGAGGAAAAATCTCATATTTATTCGCCAATCTTCCATATTACATATCTTAGTACGTTGCACATTTGGGTTTTGGCTTACATATGAGCCATGAGCGATGAGCGATGAACGATGAACGATGAGCAATCGTCATCTCATACCTTATACTTACCAACAAAATTCCTTTTTCCTTTATCCTTCATGAATTGAAGAGAGTTGAGTAAACAGGAAAAAGCTCAGAGCTCAGAGAAATACACACAAAAAGTGGGCACTTTTTGACTTGTGAGTTGTGACTTGTGACGCTTTTCTTTCATTTTATACATATTAGTACTTGACCTTTCTCCTCTTCTCCTCTTCTCCTTTTCTCCTTTTCCCCAGGTTTGGTTTGAGATGAAAAAGAGTATCAATATTAAAAACATACACCATTCTCCATTCACACCAAAATTCAGAATCCGGAATCCGGACAGCTCAAAAGTCTAAAATTGACAGGGACACAAAAAGCAAGAAAATGAAGAAATGGAGAAAGAAGCTTGAGAAAAAAGAGTAATATACAGTTGATATTTAACTGGAGCTGAGAAATAGAGAATAGAGATGGAGAAAAGAAATCGGTAGATATTAGATAGAGTCTCTGTACATAAAATAATAAAAGTATAAAGTATGCAGTATGCAGTACATGGAAAGTATGATTCCAGTTGCATATGTATGTATTCGGACAGTACATGGAAAATAGAAATGAAACCAATGCCGTGGCCTCTTCATTCTTCATTCTTCACTCTTCTGTCTCTTCTTCTTCACACTGTATCATTCTTTCCTCCTTTCTTCGCTCTTGTACATAGTAAATAGATGGTATAGGCAGCATATAAAACTAGTATATTATTTTTACTTTATATTTGTATGTATGTTGTATATGCATATGTATAGCTTTTGGCATATTTCCGTCTTGATTCTCCTTCATGTTTCATTTTCGCCTTCACTCTAATCTTTACTTGCCCGCAGAAGGAAAATGACTCTCAATTCTCAATCCTTTCCTCTTCTTTTTCCTTTTCTCCTGCCAATTCAATATTCAACTTTCAATATTCAATGGTAGTCGCATCCAATTTCAATTCAATTCAATCTAAACTCTAAACTCTAAATTCTAAACCAATCCAAAAATCCCAATACTCAATATTAAAATTCTCTCTTCTTTTCTTGTCTTGTCCATGCAAACACTGGGAATTGGGAAGCTTACGAATATCCGAATATCTAAGAAAAACAGAGAAGCAGAAATATTATGCATTTACTGGTAAATCTCCAGTCGCTGGATCCTGGATTTATACATAGTTTTTTATGCATGTACTTTGTACCGGTTTTATCTTCACCTTTTCACCTTTTTCTTTGAAGTCTCAAGTCTCAAGTGTTTTAGATATGATGCTCATTGTGCACTGTAGATTGTAGATATTCCGGATCCAGGATCTGTGCAAAAATGATATGATACAACTTTTATTTTTACTGCAACTGACATGCACATGAATTCATTCAAGATTCAAGCCTGTGCAATAAATAGTTTCAGGTTTACGGTTTTTGGTTTGCATGTATATCTGTATTTTGTATTTTCTGTTTTGTGTTGTCTGTATTCGGATCTAAGGTGCATTAAAAATTTAAGGAGAAAGAACTGGGTCGAGCAACAACAATTTTCCCCCAATAAAAACCAATACAATTTACAATATAATGCCCACAGTAAAAAGAAGTAGAAGGAGAATGAGACAAGAAAGGAACTGAATAAGTAAATAAATGAGTGAGCGATGCTACATTTGACATTTGGCATTTGAAATATAAATAAAAAAAGTCGATTCCAAGAAAATACAATAATATACTTAATACTTAGTGCAGTACATTTTTTATTTTGTGCTTTGGACTCTGACCAGACATAACAAACCTTACATTCTCCATTCTGCATCCACTCCAAACTCTAAATTTGACATTGACATTCCTCTTAATACTGCATATTGAGCCCCTTCTTTACGTGGAATTGGGATGTTTTTTTGGAAGGAAAAGAAGGCAAAACTTTTTAAATAAAATCCCAATACAATTAAAGTTAATGTAAAGGGCAGTAGAAAACGTTTTTGCTTTGATGTTTGATGTTTGTAGTTTGTACAAATACGCTCTATTATTCATCATCTCCATTAGCCATTGTACATTGTACATTGTTCATTTTCCAGGATTTTCCAGGAGTTGATAAGAAATTGTAAATAGCACATTTTGTACAATAAAGCTGGCGAACGTCAGTAGTCAGTAGTCAGTGGTTAGTCGTGAATTGTCAATTGTCAACAAAGCAAAAGGCAGAAAATTGAAAATTGAAACGTATTTCGTATTTCGATTCCAAGAAGCAGAAATCCTAAATCGTAAATCAGAAATAAGAAAACAACTTTGAGACTTATGATTTTGAATTAATCTAAATTCTTAAGAATTTAGACCCTAGACTTTGAGACTTGCAAGCCCAAAGCCCAAAGCCCAAAACAAATAGAATATTTTAATCTCGTATAAAAAAGTAAAATTACTTACCACGGCCAACGGACAAACATGCATTTGTCACGTGTATTGTTTTGTATTTATTACGTGCATGTGAAATATGAAAAAGATAAAGAAGGAAAGAAAAGCCCTCTTTGATTACTTGTACAAATAATAATAATATCGAAATAATAGCCATACTCAATATTCAATATGCAATAAAAAGTAATGATAACAAATAAACTGTGGTATATTTATCCGCAGTAAATAATGAATGAAAAATGACTGGGTCCTGAGCCATCCTTTTTCCTTTCCCGTTTTCCTTGTCTATTTTTTTCGGGGAGTGCTCACTCTGGTTGCAGTTGAGAATACTTCGGGCCGACTCCAACTCCGAACCTCTGTAATAGATGGTTAGCACTTGGTGTTATTCTTCACTGACTCAGTCAAAGTCGATTCAACTCTAGAACTCTAGACTCGAGAACTCGAGACCGGCTCACTGCATATAACATGTATATTATATATTATGCACAGAATGCTTTTTATACTTGAAAATACTGCATGTCTCCGTACATACAGTTATCTATGTAACCGAGATAGAAAGAGAGGGAGAAAAGGAGATTCTTGCACATTGTACATCGTACATACAAATATGTACACATAGTGAAAATCCTGAGTAATGGTTAAGCAAAGAGCGGAGAGAGAACCAAAACCAAAACCAGAGTCAGAACTAGAGTCAGATATACTTTATACTTTATACTGTATACAGTTTCTATCTGTAGATAGCATTAGATATAATATGAAACAAATTCAAGAGTGTCCCTCAAAATTCAAAAGTGAGAATACAAAATTTTAGGGTTTTTCAAAATAAAACAAATCCTCAGTGTACTTTGTACTTTGAAACCTAAATGTAAAAACCAAAACCAAAACCAAGGTCATAAATACAATATTTAGGATTGGGCCTGCTAATATTGCTAATCCTTTTCCCTTTTCCCTTTTCCTTTTAGAACCCTCAGGATTTAGAATTTAGAATCATGATAACTTCTAACTTCCATTTCCAAGAAGAGGATTATTAATTTTATGGGTCCATTTTTATCCCTTTTCCATGGAAAATTTATGCCAAGAAATCCAGTAGTAAATGCTGCACAATGGAACATGGAAAATGGAAAATCAAGCATTGGACTTTGCTTTATTAAATCTTATTTAAAAATAGAAAATTTTCATAACAAATGAAAAAAATCAAAGCTTAAAAAGTGAAAAACTTTTCAGAGTTTTTGCTTTTATCTTTTATCTTTAGATATTTGATATTAAAATGTAGGTTTTTTTTAAAAACGAAGAATTGTGAATTGTGGATCACCCTACTTGAACAGAAATTGAACATTGAACATAGAGGAGAATTCCAAGCTAGCGAGCCAGGCAGGCAGGCAGGCAGACGGGGAAAAGGAATCGAAAGTGGGTGGGTTGGAAAGCTTCTCGTTCTCCAGGGCCCTGAATACGAAAGGGGGAAACACGACTGTCAAACTATAGGAATAAACGAATACGAGTTTGAATACGAGTGGAATACGAGTCTATGCAGTAAAGAGCCAAGCTTCTCTCTCTCTCTCTCTTTATCTCTCTCTCTCTTGTTCGCCTGCTCCAACTCCAACTTTTCGTCTACTAAAAATCTCCTCTACACACGATGATACATTCGGAAAGTGCAGTGGAAACGAAACGCAAGCTCTTGCTTGCCACCAATTCCATTTCCATCAAAATAAACTAATTCTGTCTGTTTGTGTGTGTGTGTACTGTGTGAGTGAGTGAGTGTACACGATATAATATACCGAATACCAAATATCAAATACCGTATGTGTTTCGTCCGTCAACAAATTAACTCAAACTATATACAAAATACAATCCAAAGCTAAGCTAAGCTAAACTGAGCTGCACTAGACGAAACTGCACTGTATTTTACTTGACTTTCCTCTACTTTTATTGAATTGGATTGGATTCTTGAGAGTTGAGAGTTGAGAGTTTAGAGTTGTCAACCAACCAGCAGAAAAGCCGGATGAACAATTAGTACTAATATTCTTGGTTGGTTGTCATTGTCGTTATAATTGTAACTGTGGTCTCCAGTCCGAGTGACACTTCCGGTCAACTTCAAAATCCAAACCAAAAATCCTAAATTATAGTCAACCGCAAAGAAGGAGTCCATTATTTAATATTTAATATTCAATATTCTCTTCATAATTCCAACTGTCAACTAAAAGTAACAGTAAAACTAAAAGTAAAATTGACATTGTCATTTTCATTGTCATCTTCATTTCATCTGTCCGGCTGTGACAACCTCAAAATATTTATTGAAAATCTGGAATCTAATCAAGAACATCAAGAAAAAGTATTCTGTGACATTTTGACAGAGTGGAAAAATAAATAAATAAATCTTTGCGCGGTAAATTATAATAATAATAGATTGACAATTAGAATACAAACTACAAAATACATGCCAACTGTCAATTTTCAATTGTCAATAAAAGTAGAGAAATCACAACAATAACAATATAACAATAACGACAACAAAAGTTGGTATTCAAAAAAAAGTGTGGCAAAGTGAGGAATGTCATGTTTGTTGTGTTCCTACTGTCAGTGATTAATTTTTCCAAGAACTCACATCACATCAAAACCAGAAAGTATAGTGAATCACGTCAATCGTCAGTCGTCAATTAATTGACAATCGACAATCGAGTTTGAACTGAGTTGTTGAATTAAAATTGAAAATTGAATACATTCTGCATTCTGGATTGCTGATTCAAAAAACCCTCGTGCTTATTCATTATTGATTCATGTAAAACATCAGAATATCAAATGTGAAATGTGAGGAATATTATTTAATAAAAAAGGTTAAATGAACAACTAATCAAGATGTTATTATGATTATATTAATTTTGATGTACAATGTACATGCAAAATAATTTCAATTGCTCATCATAATAAATAAGAAATAGCTAAAAAAATTTAAGAGAGAATGTCACAATAGTCAAAGTAATTTTAGGAATTCTGTAAAATATTATTGAAAAAAAATTGAATTTGAAAAAACCCTGAAATCTGGAACCTGGAAAAATTATAACCTTTTGAAAGAAAAACCGGAAATGGAAATGGAGAGAAAATTTTTGTGCAATATTAGTGAAAACCGGGCCAAATTAATATTATCAATACAAGAGATGAGCAAAAGTTGGGATTTGAGTGTTTAGTGAATTGTGAATAGTGTGTTTTGATTTGATGTTTGAGTGTGAGGCCAGTTGAATTAATGATTAAAGTAAAAGTTCAAAGTTAAAGTTCAACGGAAAAATAAATAAATGAATAAAATAACCAGCATTTGATTCAGTGACATAAATATTCAAATTGTGAATTGCTGTGCGTCCGTCTTCTTCTATCTGTTCTTCTTGTTCTTCTTATTGTTCTAAAAAGTCTCAGTCTTCTTCTTCTTCACTGTTGACCATAAAATTTGAATTAAAAATCCGATTCCATATCTCTACTAAAAATCAAATTAAAAAAGTTGGGCTCTTTCAATCAAAGATCAAAGATCAAGATTCAAGAATCTAGAATCTAGAATCAAAGATCAACTGAGATAAAAGAAAAGATAAGACAAGAAATCCTGTGACTGAATCCTGTGCATTTTCATTGTGTATCAAGTATCAAGTATTGAGTGTGTTTACCTGTTCAACTAATTCATAATTATTCCACTTGATCTAAAATCTATAATCTATACTGGAAATCTTTTAATATCGCTCGTGTGTCCAAGGAAAAAGATGCTAATGTGAAATAATAATAATACTAGTGTACCTTTTCTCTGTTCTGTATAAAATAATAAATAATAAAATAATACCGGTAACAAAATTGTTGGTCTCATATAAGTCAAAAATCAAAATATCATCAGACGAATAAAAAGAAAAGGAGGAAAAAAATAGGAGAGAGGAAAATCTATAATCAGAGACGATAAAATTAGATATTTTAAATGGTTATTTGTTTGAAGAGTGTGCGACCCGAGTCACCAAATCAAATATCCAGTTCCAATTTCCAGTTCCGTTCACATCTTCACTGCCCATCCTCACCAAAACAAAGTCAACAAATTCAAATTCATATTCCTCAAAATAATAATAATATCAATAATAATAATAATAATCAGAGCGACAACACGAGAACGATAACCACAACAGTACAGCACAAGAAGAACATCATCAACAATACCAATACTAATACTAATACTAGTTTTTGTAATACTAATACTAATAATAATCAGCAAAAAGTTAATCGATACGATTCCTTCACCGATATGGATATATTGCCCAGTATTGGAATTCTCTACGAACTACAAGCTATTCATGATACCGGATATTTACTGTCTCAGGCCTCCACGCCTGAAGACTGTTGGCATCAGGTAATTATTATTACTATTATTATTATTTTTAGTTCTTGCATATCATTTCATTTTATTATAAAAAGTTATCTATCTATTTATTTGAGAAATTCCATCTTCATATTCATATTCCATAATATTCCATTTTTTAATCAAAGGGTTTAAAATAATAATATTCGCAATTCGCAATCTATTCAAAATTCAAAATATCATAAATAATAAAAAATAATATTATATAAGTAATAAATACTTGAGGTATATTTAATATTGAACCTTCAAAACTAAAATAAAAATAAAAACAAAAATAAACATCCAAGAAAATTATTTATGTCTGAGTGAATTTCCAATAAATTTCCAATTTCAATTCCCAACCGCTGGAATTTTTTACAAAGAAGGAAAATGAAACCACAGTACTAATAAATAATAAATAGGATCATTATTTGAATTACTATTTACTATGAATTAGTATTATCATCATCATTACCATTATATTATGTATTATGTATGATGCGTGGGTCGCTTTTATAGATAGTAGATAAATACACGAGTATGCCTGTATAATTCAGAATTTACATAAGCATACACGTGAGAGAGGCATTTTTTTCACAGAGAGTTTTTAATCCATGTCTATGTGTAATGTGTATGAGTATTGACTATGAAGTATGATAGATATTAGATATGTAATGTGTACTCGAGCTTGTTCGCTGGTTCGCTTGTTCCAGTTCTGTAAATTGTAAATTCTAGTTTGAAGCTGTCATTCCACTCGAGAGTCTCAAGTCATCATCATCATTATGATTATCATTATCAACAACAGAACAGAGCAGCCAGAGTAACTTTAAAACATTGAAACATTGAATGAATGAGTAATATTATTATTATCAGCATCAAAGCATCATATGACGAGACTGTACTTATTACTTGCTGTATTTTGTAGTTTGTATTTTGTATTTTGTGTGGATTATGAATCTTTTTGTTGGTTGATGATTGTGTTACCTCATCATCATCATCATCAGCATATGCACGTTCATCGTTTATCAATCATATTATTTATGCCCTTCAAAAAGAAAATGCAGTGATGAGAACTACGTATTATTTTTATACATAATATATAATATGTATTGTTGATGCTGGATGTGCATATGTGAAATTCAATGAATTTACTGGATCCTCAATGACAATTATTCCGTTTTCCGTTCACAATATACTTCTTTTTGGAACTCTAGACTCTAGACTCAAAACTCAAGATTCAAAATGTATCTTTATTCTTTATATTTCAATGAATTGCTCATTGCTCATGCTTCATTCTAGATTCTATATAATTCCAATTCACAGAAATGTCTGATGAATGCACAGTGATAAAAAAAGCTCAAGTCATAAAATAATTTTCCATGATTTTTATCTATATGGATAATTTGTGGGTTGTGTGTAAAATGTAAATTGAGATTTCCTCGTTCCTTAATTTAAAAAAAGAAAAAAGTAGAGAGACAACAGACAACTGACAATGGTTTTTCTTTCTGTCATATTCCACACTCAAAATTCAAAACTCATAACTCATAACCCCAACAGCCCCAACATGCAACACGAATCAATTGAATCGTATGTATTGTACCTTGGATAAATACTTATGAGTCACAAGTCATAAGAATTCTAGTGTACTGTAAAAAGTAATGTTGGTATTGGGTATCGATTTCTTGCTGCTTTTTCCTTCCATGTGTCGCATTGTCTTTAATATTTAAAAGTAACTGGCTATACTAAACTACTTTTCACTATTCTACACTGTACAATGTACAACCACTACTGAACTAATATCAGAGTTTTGTATTCTGTATTTTGTATACTGTCATAACATGCAACAAGCATGACATCATGCTCACTCTCTATACTTTATACTCTACTCTAGTTAACTTTAACTTAACTGAACTTTGTATTGTCATTTGTCATGCTCAATTCTTGATTCTTGATGCTTGATACTCGAGCCTCGAGTCTCGAGAGTCTCGAGTATCATCAGACTTCTACTTGATATTGGATATTTGATATTTGCAGGATGCTTCCTTTATCTTTTATTATTTCCAGAAAATGCATGTACAATGTACAATGTACATTGTACATGCAGTTCAATTCAGTTTTCATAACCCAAAGTTCAAAGTGAATCATAATTCATAATGATGGTCAATACTAAATACTCAATGCATTAATAATTAATATGTAGAAAGTACAAAGTACATGAGTTTAAATCAAATCAAAACAGAATCTCTCTTCTTTTTAGATAGTAAATAGAACATCAGACATCAGCCGTTGAGCTGATCTTTGCTGTCATTTCTATTTTGCTGTGATGTGAGTGTGGGATTTTGTCCACGTGTGTGTATATAATGCATAATACATAAAAATATGAAACATGAAATATGACCAAACGACCAAATGAGTTGCTGCTACATTATCCAAAATCCAAAAGGTAACGAGCATATTGTATATTGCAGAGGTTAGACCTCAAAGTAATATATAGTGCATGGAAAAAGATGGGTCTAAATCAGTGTGACCGATCAATATTTTTTCCAAGGTTTTGCCTCTTTCCTTATACCTTTACCTATAAAATAAACTGTACACTATACACATCAGCACTGACACCATACTCTTTACTTGTACGTTGAATATACTTTTTATGCTACTAATGTATTGACTATCAAGAATCGAGAATCGAGATGGACTGTTGACTATAAATGTCAAAGATGGAATGAAATTTAGAAATGAAATTAGACTCGCTTGTCATATTTACCAATTTACTATTTAACAGATTCAAGTTGATGGTTGATGGTTGATGGGTGATGGAGGATGGAGTTCAATTTCAATTAATTTCAAGCTCAGTAGACAGTAGACAACACGTTCAAAATTCAAACTTCAAAACTAATAATTCCTAACTTGTTAATCCAGTTGATAAACTTTAATCAGATTTATATCCAGATTCCAAGTCAGAGTCAGAGCCAGAACCAGACCAATTAGATATTTTCTGCGTATTATTCATCTTATTTTTTGTACAAGTGCATTCAGTTTTCAGTTGCAATTGTTCCTTGCTTTTATTTATGATGATTTGATTTCCACCCATTAAATAATATGCGTACTTTTATGCTTGTGTTCATTCATTATGTATAAATTCTAAATTATGAATTATGAATAAACAAGAGGCAAAACACATAACTTTCGCACCATCAACAATGTACTTTGTAATTCATTACCATGTGAAGAAAAATAAATACTTAAACTATAGACTCTAGATTCTAGATAATTTTAGAACGTGTAATCAAAGGATTTTACATTTTATATTTTATATACTTTAGTTTCATTTAGTTTCCTTTTTGCATGAGTCCCAATGACAGTAATCGTAGTATGGTTTTTTATTTTTATCATTGGATTGCGTAGAAAAATACTACGTAGAAATTACAAATTAGTAATTGTGTTTACGACTGAGTGAGTGAATAAGAGAGTGAAAGAGTGACTGGCTACTTTATACTTTGTGCTGGTGACTCATCGTCGTCGTCGTCTTCCGTGATGAGACATGTCATTGATTTCTTCCCTCAAAGCTCACAGCTACAATTCCCAATTCACGACTCACGACAATAGAAAATAGAATGAAAACAACTACCAAAGACAACTCATTCCTCATTCACTGTTTACCTTTCGGCAGTCGGCAGTCGGCAGTCGTCAGTCGTCATTCGTCAGTCAGTGGACGTAGGTCATTGGTATCTCACGACTGGACTGCAATTTTTACTAGTATGCGCCGAGTCCCAAACTCCAAGCTCAAAACTAAAGTCTAATTGTGTCTTCCAAACTTACGGAAAGTGGAAAGGTCCAGTCACGAGTCATTTCTTATTTATTTATTTTCCGCGGCAAAATACAGCTACTCACATCCATGTACAAAAATACACATTTACACATTTAATTAATTCACAGTACACCGTACCTGGAAAACTCAATTTGTATAATACAACTTGATAGAGGTGAACCGCAAGGCTATTAATCCATGTGTACAGTGTACAGTGCACAGTGTACAATGTGTAATACAATACAAAATACAAAATACAATATATACAATAGGAGGATGGTTGTCGGCAATTTGCAACATAACACCATGTTTACTCAACGCTGTTTGCTATTTACTAACTATTTTCTAGCTGGATCTGGATCTGGATCTCAATGTATCTAGAGTCTAGAATCTAGAACCTAGAAACATGTACCTTTTCCCTTTTACTATTTACATGTACAAATATAGAAGAAAAGGGTTATCAATACTCAATATGGGCTCTAAATATATCCTATATTCCATTTTACATTATTAAAAAGCCGGTTGATAATGGATAAGACCATCACTATCTCGTTACTCTTTGCTCTTCATGTACCATGTACCAAGTATTTTGTATCTATTATCTATTATCTATGGCCTATACTTTATACATTCTACGTTGAAAGTTAAACTGCAATATTATCATGGGTGATGTATGAATATGATATTATGATATATTATGCATTATGTATCTGGTCCATGTAAATGCATGAAGGATGGAGGATGGACAAGGTAGGAAAACAGAGCAAAAGAGAGAGTGTGTATTGTATTGTGTATTTATTATTATTATCATTATTATATTATGCTACATTTGAAATTTGATAGTGCGGCAGAAGGATATCGGAAATCGTGATAATGAAAACATTAAAAATATTCGCCATATTATTTTTCCCTGTACTTTTTTTTTGTATGTTGTATCTTGTATCTTTTGTATCTTGGGCTTGTACTAATATTATTAGCACGGTGATTATGATTACGATAATGAAAAGCCTTTGAAACTACAAAATAAAAATTACAATTACAACTACAAATACAACTATAACAGAATTGCACACAAAACCCTCGGTCTAAAATATTGGCCGGGGTGCTTAAATTTTCAATCTTGTATTCTTTCATTCTTTCGTCTTTCGTCTTTAGTCTTTAGATCATGCACGGAAGCAAACTCTGATCAAGTGTACATTGAAACTAGGAACAAATATAAATATAAAGTCTACATTGAACATGATATTATGTTGTGGTATAAATGTTTATTTTAAGCCATAAGTATTTGTGTTTTGTAACACATGCAACATGCACGATATCAATTCGTGTGTGGTGTGTAGTGTGTACTTTTAGCATTAGACAGAGTAGAAAAGGAAATAGAAAGAGAAATAAATAAATAGTAAACAGTTAGTAGTTTGGAGTACGCATGATATTATCTATTATCTATATCTATATTTACGCTGCTGTTAGTGCTCTATAATCCGTAATGTTCATGTTTCATGTAAATATGATGGGTGATGTATCATATGAACTCCTTCTCAAATTAAACACAAACTATTCATTATTTATCTATCTACGACGTGAATAGTGAATAGGGAAGAGTAATCTTGGTCAAATATTTTACATGTACATTTATTGTAAACTGTAAACTCTAAACAGTGCAAGCCATGTCATCCACATAATATTTTCCTGTCCCAAGTCCTCGCCTACTGTCAAATTTTGACTGCAATAATTTCAGTATTAGTGAACTTTCTTATTAAAATCCGAGAGAGAACCATTTGATATGTGATTCATCTAAATATGAAGAAGTGTTTCTAAAATATGCACACGTGATTTAAAAGGTGTACTTGGCTCATTCATTCAGCCCGATTTCTTGAAACTCCAAACTCCGAATCCGAATTCTAAACTCCCAACTCCCAATGAATTGCCTATGTGCTCATATTTTACAAGTTCTCACTACTCAAACTAAAAGTTTAGAGTTTAGAGCATATCGACCGCTTTTTCACTCCTGTCTGCTGTACAAAGTGGAAATGGACTTGCATTAAGAAATAAGAAATGCACAAGAAAAAGATATTGAGGATTGAGGATTGAGGGAAAAGCTTTAAAAAAAACTTATCTATAAACATTCTTACGGATTCTCTTGAGAATATTTCATTTGCATCCATTCAACATCCAACATCCGACATCCAACATCGAGAATTCACAGACAACTTTAAACTTCAAAGTGCCAAAGTGCTGGAGTCTATATTGTGGAAATACTGGAGTACTGGAGAGTAAAACAAATGATGCACTCAAGTTAAATTCCTTTGAGCTATTTGTTACGCTTGATACATGAAAAGTAAAAACCATTTTTTAGACATATCTACAGTCTACAGTCAGACTTGAATGCAATAGCAACTGTGATAATGGCAAATGGAAATAATGCGTGTATCATGTATCGTGCACACAATATTTAATGTAAAGGTACAGAACACAAAAGTACATACAAACTCCAGGATCCAGAATCTGGAATCTGGAATCTACCATCTATACAGTCTACAATTAGTACGGTGACGCTCCAGTCGTGTAAATAAAAGTATGACGCATAAGTATGTACTTGTGTATTGAGTCCACCTGGGTACTGGATATTGTACGGTTGATTGTTGCCCTAGGTTAAAGTCAATCCTGTTCTGGTCTGTGAAGGAAAAGATAGAAGAACCTTCCTCACGCCATAATGGAAATAACCCCACACTAGACACTAAACACCAGCTCCACAGCACATAACACATTCTAGACATTCTAGACTCTAGACTAGTACAACCAGGAAAAAGCTAGGGTAAAAACCAAAACTAAATCTAAATCCAACTCCATGCTCAAATCTCATAGCTCAAAAGTACAATGTACAATGTACTATGTACAATGGTCATCAGACCATTAAGGCATTTCTCATCCCTCTCTCAACTCTCCACTCTCAACTCTCGACTTTTGTATCTAGTTTAACTCCTCGTTGTCTGCTGTCTCATTACATTGCATCTCACCTACGGACTAAGGAGTAAAAAGTAAAAAGTAACGTCATGTAACATGTAACGTAACCGGCCTAATCCTACAGACCGTACATCGTACATCGTACACCTTCTAACGTACAACTTCAAGGTACATCAGACCAACAATAACAATAACAACAACAGTAATAATAATAATAATAATAATCTTCATTCTTCATGCAACACTTATCTATCTACAACTCACAAAGTCCAAAGGGTCTGACTTGTGAGAACCGAGAATGAGTCAAGGACAAAAGTGAAACTAAAAACGCTCTTCTTAATAAGTCTTCTTCATCTTATTCTGTTCGGAGGGAAATGTGTATTTTTTTCTTTAAATCCGATTATGAGAGACTCGAAAAACCTTTTGCTCCGTCTTTTCCCTTGTTGTAGACTGTAGCCTGTAGATATATTAATGTAGGTTGTAGTTGACCTTTTTATCGCTCCCTGTTCAAATTTCTTGAATTCTTACCTGTTTAATGTTTAAGTAAGCGCTTAAATGGGTACTTAAGTAGCAATTGGAAGGTACGAAATCCAAACCCGATTACGATTACAACTACAACTACGAATGAGTAAACAATGTCACGTAAATGCAAGTGAAGTGGGAAATGGGGAATGGGACATTCTTCATTCTTCATCTATTTGTCTATTTGTCTATTTGTCTACCATGTCATGTCATATAGTAGATAGTGGATAGTGGAAAGTATTTTCGGGTTTCAATAGCATTCATCTCTGGATTCTGGATTCTACCATACATTTTGAGCCTTAGCCTGAACTGAGTTGTGAGTTGTAATGCAATAGATAATACATTAAATAATGTAGGATATTGCAATGAATATTCGTATTCCTGACAGATAGTCTGGATTTATGGAGGTAATTTTCTCGGGCCTTTTTCGCCTCCACACGATGACTTTTACTATAGACAAAATACAAAATAAGTATGTACGACTCACCATCTAAAATCTAAAAGGCACTGCATAATAGATATACTTACTTATACTTACTTATAATGTGCATACGTGTGTGGATTGTGGATATTGTTCATTTGTTTGTGAGGAGGAGACTCACTGCTGAGAATCTCTATTTCCATATTCCAAATGCCATAGTCATTCAACATTCAACCTCAGTTGATTGTTCCTACTCCATCTACTTTTACTTCTACGGATGGATATGGATATGGATATGGATTTGGTTATGGATATTTTACTACTCCAACCACCACAATCTACTACGGATCTTTCCACTGCTACTACCACCACTGCCATTTATTTAGCATGACAATTACTCAAAATCCAAATTCAGATTCCAATCCTCTCTCCTCTGTACACATGTATTCAAATACTAGGAATAGAAGATGAAAATAGAAGATGGAAGATGGTGGATGTAGAAAGGAGTAAAGAGGAATACAAATAATATTTTATTAACAGTCCCGAGGATCTTTTCCTATTCCTATTCATTTACAAAGATCCTCTATTCTCATCATCATATCTCATCTCAGTCTCCAGTCTCCGGTCTCTAGCCTTTTTCAGTCAGTAGTCAGTAGTCCTCAGAAAGATTCAAAATTCAAACCGAGTCTGTATATTGTATATTGTGTAGCATAATGCAATGAGCTGTCGAACTTCCCTCTTTTTCTTCTGAGTCTGACCCTCTGTGAATTTAAATGTTTTGTGTCAATTGTCAGAGAACAGAGAGGAGAAGTAAGAAGTAGCAACTTGTACATATTTATTATTTATTCTGTATTCAATATGACTTTTGACTCTGGATCCTTGTGCTTGGTACTCTGATGTGATGGAATGATGTGGCTGCAGGAGTGCTTCATGCTCAAGTATTTACTATTTCCTATTTACAAGTGGAAGCTACAAGCTACAAGAGTTTTACTTCATGCTGATATGCTATTTTTGTATCTATATTCCAATTTTCTCATGGCTTGTCATGCCGATGGTCGATGGAGAATGGAGAATGGAGAATTTACAGGCATTAAGATAACTACAAAAACTACAAATACTGACTGTGAGTTCTGAATGGATTGTATCTAGAGTCTAATGTCTAGAGTGTAGCGTCTAGTGCACTTATGTACAAGTTAGAGAAACCGCGGCATCTATTTCATGTGTAATGACATGTGTATGTTTATGTGTGTGGATCTATTTCCAGTGCTGGAAAAAGATATCCATCGTCCATAGTCCAACCACTACCAAATACCAAATACCGACTACTGCCTCAAATGAAATTAATGGTAATGATTTTTTGTAATGTGATGAAGTGAAGCAATTTCGGTCATCTACTCTCAACTCCAAACTCCCAACTCCCTACACAACAT
>JABASP010002413.1:0-20339 GCA_019776565.1 Sminthurinus signatus | reverse complement strand
TGTGAGACTCTGATATAAAAGGATTCTTCACGATATGGAGAGTATCCGGGATCCGGGGGTAATAAAAAACCAAACGCATAGAGACACAGACAGACATCGAATGTAAGATAGCCTGCCAACGGCGGGCCAATTTTTCTAGTAATATATAATATAATAATATCATCTTACAGTAGACACATGATACATGCCTAAAGCTTGTCTAGAATACGCAATCTAATCCTTTCTTATTGTTTTTCATTCATAAACTCTTTCTCGCCTATTTCACACCGCACCTTGAACTTTAAATTTTAATTTCACTTGTTGTATTTTCTTTTAACCCATCGTTCTCCAAACTCCATACTCCTACCAAAGGCTTAAAATAGGAAAAATAATAATAAAAAAAACTTTAAAACAAGTCATAGTAACAGACATTTAACACTCCTTCTCTCCAGCCTGTCACTTTATATCTTTGTACTCATCTTGTTCTTTCCTCCTCTACTCAATATACGTATATATACCACTACATTTCTTTATGAGAAGGAATAAACTCCAGAGTGAAATGAGTACCAAGCCTCACATTTTTTTTATAGTATAATAAAAAATATATATTCATGTAGGTTAGTTTTCATAAATAACCTCCTCTACCTCTTATCACTATTTGCAATATAATATATTATTACCCATATATTCTAGTTTGATGACCAACGGCTATCTTACAACTCACAAGAAATTTGGATAGAAATATATATATTATGATCCATTCATATTACATTTTCAAATGAAATGATGAGTCCTCAAACAAAGAGCATGTAGACAGACAAATAAACAATAAATAAAATATCAAATGTCAAACACAAAAGAGTTGGAACATTAGTAGGAAATAAAGATTGAGTTTTTTGAAAAAAGAGACCACCGACGTCATTAATAAATTTAAATTTGGAAAAAAAGGTTCTACGAAATTTCAAAGACGATAACTACGTCAGAGAAAAGCAAAAAGCCAAAAGGTATAATGAATAATGATTTCAATGTTCATAGTAATATATGCTGAAGAGTTTATGTGTCGAAAAAAAGTTCTCAAGAATTTATCATTACAATAAGATTGAAATGAACAAGCTTCCATATAGGGAAGTATTATTCATTCACAGAGGGTAAAAAAACTTGAGTAGTCATAACATGAAAAGTTGACATGTAGTTTATATATATATTTATAATGTGTATGTTACCTATTGCCTACATATAAAACTTACATTATTTATACTATGAAAGCATATACATGATACATGACTACCATATAATATTCCAATCGTGTGCAGAATATACATATATTTGATACGGGCCTTTGACACAACATGACATAATGTTCACTTGTCGGTATGAATGACTTTTTATGAAAGAAAATGGTACATGATAATTTTTAAAATACTTTAAGCACCATTGCATTGAAATGACCTGTTACTTATCCCTAAAATAACCTGGATTTCTGTCGGTAATAACTCTAATGTTTAACTAAAAATTAAAAGTTTTGTTTCAAAAACTTACGCTTTTTTAATATCTCCTAGCGTCGCATTTCTAGTCACCTCCAGTACACGGTAGTAATCCTAATTTTAAAAAAATATATTGAAGACTTTAGTGTCAAAATCAACCAGCACTTGTATATGATATTTAAAAGATAAATATTTGTATGTAGTAAAAGTAAAAAATAATTGTAAAAAATTAGAACACATCATGATGATGACATATTTAATTAGCTGACTTACCACCATGGTGAACGGCTACACTTAGGAATCAAATCCGAGTTACTTAAACACCGATAATATAAGTACGTTTAAACGTACACGGATGCGTTGCGGATGTGTAGAATGTCGAAAACGTTTTAGTATACTTTTAATATTATTTGTTTTTCACTTCACACATAAAAAATTAACTGAACTAAAATCACTGAGAAGAAAAATTTTACTTTCGTTAGGACGTTTGGTTTTTGGTTTCGTACGACGTTACCAATAATTATGCTTTATGCTTGATATACACGAAAAAATTAATAACTTTATTTATAGTACAGTATATATTATATAGTAGAAGTATTCTTTTAGTTCTTTTTAGTAAAATTGAATACAATATTCAATTTAAAATTGTTGCACTATTACAATCACCACGGTAACAACCAACAATAAAGATATATAGCACAACCGAGGATTATCCACAAGAATTTGATAAAAACACGATAGTATAGTAGTGGTAATAATAATAACTCCACTCTCCACTGACAAATACCAAAGAAGTCACAGGAAGATAAATCTTGATAAGAGCGGCGAGAGTGTGTGAACTATTTGAAATGTATATCTCTACGACGGCAACTTGTCTACCAACACCGTCACAAGTCGACTGACTAAATAACTGACAATGTAGAGAGCTCAAGTACTGAGAGAAAATTCTGTTTCTTTTGCCCAACGAGTGTGTATGTGTGTAAATATTCGTCTCTCTCTCTCTCGCTTTGAGAAGCTTTGAGGCTGGGCAGTTTTTCTGTGCTATGACGATAACGATGACACGAGGTTTGTATTCAATTCCCTCTCTCTCTAGCTCTGGCTGTTTGTATGTAGAGAGTTTTTGCCTACTCTGATGGTAGTAACTTAGAGTCTGTGTGCCATTTCCCTCTTCGTCACCTTGATGATGAGACTTTTTGTTAGTTGTAGTTACTACAGTATCTGTTGTTGACTGGCTGTTTGTTACTCAGCTGCTAGCAGTAGTCTCTCTCTCTCTATCTCTATCCTTAGGTCTTTTTGTTGCTCTTCTTTTTCTTCTTCGTCTACTCCTCTTGGTTGTTGTCTATTACGTAGCTTCTGGTCTCGCTTTATCTTCCTCCTACTAGGTGTTTTACGCGTGTATATGATGTTCCTTTTGCTCTTTGAGAGAATCCACAAAACTCCTGTAACAAATCGAAATCGTGATTATAACATCATTACATACATGCAGACATACATACATACATACGTAGAAATAATATAGACAAAAGACAAAACACATGCATCTCCTTCGTCATACATATATTATTCATCAAAATAATCATAAGCCTTTATAATACAAACACTTGAAACAGAATAACATCATTGTTTGATTCCGTTATTATTATTCTTCTTCTTCTTATAAAGATACAAACGAGACCAAAAGTTTTTTTTGTCTTTATTTCTCCCCCACTATTTTATTATACTTGGATAGAGTATTCTCTTTAAATCTCATCAAACCTAACTCTTTCTTTTGTCTTTATGTATACGTACATGCACATGTACAATGTACATTGTACATTGTACACAGTACAGTATAATATTTCTTATGTCGTATGTCTCTCAAATCGTTGGCAAATAAAACATTGTAATTTGTAATAACAAATATACTCCACATCCCTATTGTACATTTACAACAAAAACACTTATGTGCCTCCTACACACCCACACTATACAATATGTGTACATACAAAATACAACTATACACAAGAAGAATGGCAGTATGAGTACCTACCTAAAACACACTACAAGTTTATTTTAATATTTTATTAATCATAATACATAATGACAACAATGAACAAAATCTTGGTACACTTTATGTTTGCAAAATTTTGAAAACTGTAGTATATACATATATTATTTTATATTGCACTTCATCATAAATTTTATAAAAGCATGATAATAATGGAAGGAAATACACATAATATAAAAGAGTCTCTAATTCTTTTTGTCTAATATGCTCAGTTCCTTTCTTTCAACACCATGAATATAATTCTCTCACTCTATAGACTACATGCATGTATAAAACACATATTATGAGTAATAAAATACAAACCTTTGAATTTTGAATTGTGAATGAGTTTATATTATAAGATAAATACGAGTCTTCTTCCATGCAGTTAATTTCATACTCTGTATGAAAAGCCACTCTTGCAACAATGATGATCCTACAATTCTTATCTCCTTCTCTTGAACTTTTACAAATTATTACTGTATTACCTTTTCATACTTTTATACATTAAATGTGTGTGTATATACACACAAATATTGTGCATCTTGTCTACCTTTCTCATCATGAAAACGTCCTCAATATAAAATATGATAAGACTAAGAATAATAATAATTGATACTGTATTACGTTCTTTTAAATGCTAAAACACCTGGACCATTTGAATTTTTCACACTTTATTTTGTGACTCACAAAAGGTCTAAATGGATAAAAACGTCTTGGTTTCAAGTTGATGTTGAAGACTAATGACGTTCAAGATCAAGTTCATTGACATATCTTTCCATTACCAACATCAACGTTGTGGTTAGACTCATCCTGTTGTTTCAATTGCTTCGCAATCACAACAAAACGTTGCAGGTATATATTGAAGTATTACTGTAAGTAATCAGCAGTAAATAGTAAAGAATCCTATTCTGTTTGCAATCACTGTGTACAATGTACAATTCACAACCTCCATTCATCATTATCATTATCATCACATTTTTGACTACATGTGTTCTTCTGTCATACAAAAAAAAACCTAACACAGATGACAAATCTTTTGCTTTGTTTACCAACAATTAAAGCTGCATATATTTTAAAATTCGGAATAAGGAATGAGCAATCATTCTTGAAACGGTATAAAAAATATTTAAATACATTATCATCACCAGATAACACGGCTACTATTACAAGTACAATGTAAAGCATGTCTTACATCTTATACTGGTTACACATGGTGACAATGAATAATATTGTAGCTGTTGATGTACTACACTCTACACTCTATACTGAACACAGAGTACATACGAAGGATATTTGATATTATTCTAGTTCATGTCAATCTACTCAGACAATTCAATTTCTTGTCCTCATCAAAAAGAGGTTTAGAAAAAAAGCCATTAAGCAAGTCAACATTTTCAATGTATGAGGTTAATCAGCTCTTTGTACTTGTTAAATGTAAAGCATGACTTTTAACATGCTGGTTTACAACTTATACCAAGACAATTAAATTGAAATGTTAACTAGATCAAAGAAAATTCAAGAGTAGTAGTGAAAGCTTCTTTTTTTCTTCTCTTATATTCTTATATTTTTTGTCATTCCAATTTTCAATACAATTTACAATCTTCTTCATTATGCAGAAAAGGCAATTTGGAAAAATTTATTAAAAAAAAAAACGAAAGAAGACAATTGGAATTAGAAAAGGTACATGTTTAAACATAGCCTAAAGAATCATCCGTTTGTTGTTTGCATCAGTAGAACTGATTATAGATTGACTGTTTTGTAAAGAACAAAAGATTTACATGACTAGGAATTTATTTGTGGTAAATGTGGTTTTTGACATGCATGCCTATTGCACGCCTATTGTATTCCATCTTCAATAAATTGAATGGCCCAAGATGGGAAAAAACCACACTGTGCTCTATACACAGTACACATTACACTTCATCCATCCACAATCTGACCGGCCATGACAATGAGATTGAGAATTGAAACAAGAAAAGAAAACAGATGACCAATTCAAAGAGTATACTGATTTGCATGCGCCTGAAATGCACACAATACATAATATATTATAATATACATCCATTATCTATGTACATATCTATCTACGCATCTACAGGATACTAAATACTGAATACTGAATCTAAATGCTTTTACTTCTTATTTTGGTCCGTCTCATCTTCTGGCCAAATTTCATAGCCAAAAAGAATAAAAGATAAATTAGTGTGTGCCGATTTACTGAAATATTGCATCGAGCATCGAACATCACACAAAAAAAATACAAATGATAAAAGAACAATAGATTCAACAACCTGAAAAATTTGCATGATATTGCGCGACTGACTCCAAGAGTTTTAAGCAATTTGAGCAACCACATAATTTCACATTATATATTATATAATACAGATATGATATGAATGTTTGTATATGGACGACAGACACACCTGGATAACTATAAATAATTATCTGGACCCGTCACAGAAAAAAAATACTTATAAATTAAAAATTAAACGAATATTGTTTTTATTGGTAATAAATCTTGTATCTTGTATATAAGTATATAGTCATGATATAATATATTCTGTCAACACTTCAGATATTATTACTCCTCTCTACTTGTAATTCAAACCAGCATTTTATATATATGCGTATATTTATTGTCTTTGCTCTTTCCCATTTGAGCCGTCTTTGTACTTAATCGTAAGATACTCAAGTGAACAACTACACTTTGTCCACACATATATAAAATATAGGTACTCATCCATGGTTAAAATTTAAAATCCAGTGTTACAACAGAACTTCATCCTCATTATTTATGTACAGACTATCAATTATATTTGACAAATATTATTAGTTATAGCTCGATATTTGTTGATAACAATACAAAACAAGTCTACAACACGTGCATGACATGGTGTCAAAATTTTCATAACCATAATATATATATCCATGATATTTCAAAAATCATGAGACCTATTGATACATGGATGCACAATGCATAATATATATGAAGGAAACAGGAATAGAGACAATCTAAAAATGAAAAAGGAGTGTGAAAAAACATGACATTTACTCATAATCTTAACAACTTTAGTGTGTGTGTGTATCACTACAAATACGGAAAGCCTCAAAAGAAGCAACATGAAAGGAGCTTCCTCACAGACTTGTCATGTGTAAAAGGCTTCTTCTTCACACAGAATGTTTCTATAAAGGAGTGTTTCCTTCACAAATTAAAAGTCAATGCCAAAATTTCTTTTTTTGATTTTTCCTCTAGTTTTATTTTGCATCTCCGCTCATTGTACACTTTTTCACTAAACAAGTGTAAACCTGATTTGTAAAATTTCACATTTCATACTTCATACCTGAATATAAATGGAGCTTCTTTTTATTGTGTATAAACAATTCAACGGCCTCCAAAAAATGTCTCACACTGTCATTACTTCTAAAAGGAATTCTGTAGGTATCTATCTGTACAGCTAAGTTTTGAACTTATTGTAGTAACTGACAACTGTACTGTGTAGATAGACTCTGTATTCTGTATACTTGAATATTTTAACAATAACGTCAAAATGTCCTTCAAATATGTTCATGAAAGTATGCAGAATCTGTCTACATAATATGTAAAAAAGAAAAAAAGAAACTCAAAAGTAGCGACAGAAACAATTCTGTGCTGTTGACACAATGCTCATTTTATCTATTTGTAAAAAGTAAATAAGACGAGCTTTGCACTCTCTTTTTGGTAAGTTACTGTTACAGATTATCAATCGACAATTGTCATAATATATATCACATGTTATGTATATTATATTCTTGGTAAAGAAAGAAAAACTAGCAACGCATGTTAGTGAACGTAAGAATAAATGAGGAAAAATCAACTCACCTAAATTTTAAAAGTTGGCTGTATACGATATATTATACACACGCACTTTTAATATACATACGGTAAAGAAATTAAAACGCGAGGACAAAACAAATTATTTATGTAGAAAAAGAATAATTTGTTCAAATTCTATTATTTCTCAAATTATGTCAACAAAATGAATGTCAAGTCGTGTTACTCAGAAAAAGGGGGAAATTGTACTAAACGCTGAACATTGCCTCACGCACTATTGTACAATTTTAAAGCACTATTGTATTCAAAAAAATTTCTCACCAAAAATTTTATTTCTATTACTATTATTAAGATAATTTTGAAAGAACATCAATAAAAGAAATAAAGGCGAAAAAAATGAAAAGAATATCAGAAAAAGAAAACGTAAGGCCAACAAAATGAAATAAAAGTTTGCAAAGACAGTCTTTAAGATTCTAGGAAAAATACAGGGACCGAAGCGAGGAGACGAGAAGAAGGAAGAATTAGAACTGAACTGAAAGAATAGTTTCTACATTTATTTCAACCCACACTTTACATCAAAGATCTGCAGTAGTACGTATCACACTTGACATATCACATGCATTGTATGAATTGTGAATTGTGTATCCAACGAACATGAAGCTTTTTCGTGAATCCATTTCAAAAAAAAGGATCATACTTAGTACTTTTCATGTATGTCTAATTTTATAATATATCCTTTCCATCTTCATCTTCTGATCGGATCTTTGCCCTACACATGTACACAAGCATTGTTATGTAAAGCATTACGGATTCCATATGTACAAAGAACTATATATGTATGATCACTGGAAAACGTCCTTAGTTTTAAAAATGCCAAAAAAATTGATAGTTAGCCAAGAAACCGAAAGACATGAAAAGTATGTGATACAATCTAGTGAGAGCTTTTTTTTGTTTTATACTTCTTACCCTTCGTAACAAATCTTTTTACTTTTTTTTCTTTTTCTTTTTACATGCATCCGCTTTAGTGTAACTTGTAAAAATTAGCCGTTCTTTCGGAAAATCGATTCTATGCACATCATCCATGTTTATTGTAAACATTTAGATTTTAGATGCATATGTTCAATGTTCATGTATACACACAACTCTAAATTCTAAATATGAAGTGCTTTGTAAAGTAAAACCCCAGTTTTTTCCTCCTACTAAAAAAACATTTCAGTAATATGATGCGATATATTATACAATACACATAATACAAGATATGCTACTGTGTGCTATGTGCCATCGAAAGTGATATTATTCTCTCTCTCTCTCTGATATACTGTTCTAAACAAGAAGTATGAAATTATTTAATGTTTTTATTATTATTAATATGAGCTAATGAGGACTGTCACAAAAACAATGATAATAATTGATAGCCTGTCATTTAATGAATTTTAATTACTCTAATAATTCCGGTACTTTCTTTACACTTTACACACGCACGCACAGGTATGGATTCTGTCAACATTGAAAATGTATTATCAAGTCGGTAACAGTCAATAAAAGTTTGAAACCTTGAAAATCTTTGAGTTTCACTGTTTGAATTATTACGATAGTGAGCACCACAATTGTTCAACAGAGTTTCACTAAATTTCAGTTGAGAAATATAAACCAAGTAAAATACAGTAATGAAATTTAAGAAAGATACATCTTCCTATTCAATCCAACTTTCTATTAACAACGTCAAACATGTCTGACATAACATCAAAATGCACAAATGACATTACTTATCATGTCAATATACAACATACGTGCAAATTAAGAATACTCAGTGATACTTGAGCTTTAAAATACCTTTGTTGTGCACAATTTTTATCGTTTCCAATTTTCAATGCTTTAATTGTTGTAAATACTCACTGATACTAATTATACCAGTATTATGCCAACTAAATAGCCTATGTATATTATTTTGTAACCAGAGTTTTACGTAATATCAACAGACGGTAGACACCCATTAGACAATAAATTACAAAACCAGTCGTTACAACTATTAACAACAAGCTATTGCTGTGGAAGGAAATTAATTTAGATGGTAGATAATTTTCATTTAATACACGTATATGTATATACAGACTACATAACATCTTCAGCATCAACAAATAATGCAAACAGCTTCTGTGATGAAGAATCATCAAAAAATAAACAATAAACGTGGTAAATAGTATGCAATCATTACTACTACTAAAGATTGAATATATACACAAAAAGACAAAAACCTGAATTCATACAGCCGTGGGTATTAGAAATGATCCTGACCTAACTCAACTCGATGCATAAATCAATATTAATGTTCTAAATAAACTGTTTACCATCCACCACATGACAAGTATAAAGGCACACAAGGTTGATCAACCAGAAATTGGCACAAATGACAAGAGACACAAGGTGTTATTTATTATGCAATCATTCGTGGAAAATAACTGTATGAATGCATTTATGTAAATAAATAAATATGACTCTATATACTCCATACTCCATACACCACACCAGCAGCTGACAAAGTGCATACAAATGACAAAAATCCTTGTCTGAAATCCTGCAGACTATATTTATGCAAGGTTCAACAGTAGAATTCATAATATAATATGAAAACACCGCATTTGTCTCAAAAAGGAATCAAATCTCAAAACAAAACATGTTTTGTTTTTTTTTTTAAAAAACACTGCATTCATTTAATATTGGATTTTCATCTGAATTAGTAGTTTCGTAGTTTGTGAATAATACAATCGAACGGTCAAAGAATTTGGCAAAAAGATTTACAGCATATATGTACATATCTAAATTATATAGCCTTATATTCTCCTCCTCTCTCAAAAAAAATTGTAATGCTACCACATAAAAAATTGAAATCGACATAGGCAGCGGCTTAAAACCAGACCTATAAAATAAAATCAAGTCTGGCTGTACATTGCTTTCAACTGCACAAAATAAGGAATAGTAAAACGTCTTTTACACAAAAGAATAAAATAAATTGGCCCAGGCTTTACAACAAAGTTTTATCGTATGCAACTAAAGAACTACTTCATTATAATAATATGCAATGATATAAAGTATTCAAATGAAAAAAAAAATCATTCGTCTGAAAAATCTAGGTTCATCTCATTCAAAACCAAATTGCGTTTAACATCAATGATACTCTTAACTGAAATTGCGTAGAATCTGCAATACAGTATGAAGCATTATACATTCAAACAAGAGTGCTGAATACAAGGAGGAGGAAGTAAATTAATCAAAATTACCTAGTGACCACCTACTATTAACCCTAATTTTTTTACATACTTGACTCGTAAGTCTTAAGAATCTATAATCCGACGACCAACGTCCACTTTAAAATCAGAGTGTACAATAAAGTGTACATTTAAAAGTAGTTTATTTAACTCAATCAATTTATCCAAATACACAGAAGCATATTGTTGTTGTCCAGAATTCTTAAATATGTCTAATGGTTAAAATCTAAGCCCCCAAAGTAGTAATTGAGAATATACGGGGCAGAAATTTTGAACATTTCGACTTGTTTTGCTCACAATTTATTACATACAAAATCATATTAGATTTATAGACATGTACATTTACAAGAACCATCTTTCACTCTTGTGAAGATGATCCGATTTAATTTAAGTGTACACACTACACACTTAACACAACATGGTCATTTTTCATCAGTAAGAGGGTTACAAGCTCATCATTTTCAATGTCATGCTACATGCTACTACTCTTACATATCTTTATTCTACATTTTATACACGTGTTCTCTTCATAATATAAGCTAATAGCATCAAAATTTTCATTACATCCGACATACCATTTCTTGATTGTCTTTCTTTAAATTGCAATTTTGCAACATGTAATGTACTACATAGTACATACGACATACAACTTATACTTTTGAGTACATCCACATAATTTCATAAACGCACGTTGGCGTAAATTACCATTATAATTCAGGGTTGATAGTAAATAGTAACCAAGTAACAGTTATACTACTACAGAAGTCAAAGTAAAAAAGCCAGTATCAAAGACAAACCGTAATTTAATCTTTAACTGAGACTTAATGGCATCTTTTTATGTTCCGACTCCGTACTACGTCAATCCTACTTTTTGACTTTCTAGAAGACACAAGACTCAAGTATCTACATTACATATCTAGTCGTAAGTCGTATAATAATTGGGGTAAAATATACTTTACCGACCATTTTGATTACTGTATTTCAGTTTTTAGTTTAATAAAACATTTTAGTTGAAAAGTACGTCCCACTTGGAACTTTCTTTTTTTTATTCAAAAACTAATGGCCAATTAATAAACTCGTATATGATAAGTACTAAGTACAATCATGAATACAGGTACAAGTATACACCATATACGAGCATAAATACAATATACACATGAATTCAAGCCTGTAAAGCTATAGAACTCGTGAAATTGTAAAAAAAAACAATTACTGCACATTAAATTCATATGCTGGACTAAAGAAGAGTCTTAATGAGGATGATAAACTACATGACAGTCAAATGAGGTGCAACTTTTCTGAAAGTGCATACAAATGTTTCATGAAACTGTCCTTTCAAACGCATAAATCTATCTAAACGTATTCAGTTGTACACACTACTACATACAATTAAAACAAAGCAACAATAATTATTGTCAAAATTACTAAATGACCCACTCTTTACCAACAATTAAAACCAGTATTAAAATTTGTAAGACTAGTACAATAAGACCAATAGCTCCGGTGGTCAGGGAGCCAATGAAAAAAGAAACTACATTTTACATGTGTAATGTTCTTTGACACCGTGAGCAGATTCTAACAATGCAGGCATAATGTATTTAAATTTATATCTATTATATTATATTGTATATTTAAAAGGAGCCCTAAAGTCTGCAGTTGCAGTACATAATAAAAGTAAACGGTATACGATACGGAAAGAATTACCCCTAAAAAAACACTTGCGAATAATACTATTTGTAAATTTGGAATCTAGTTAATTGTTCAAGTCTCATGTTTTGTTTTCACAGTTCAAATAGAATATATAGAATTGAATCCAAAAATAGCTAAATGACGTGTGTACTACTACTTCTGCGTGATGCATTCTCAATTGTTGTAAAACAATTTTAAACAAAAAAAACAGATTGACAATGCAGTCAAACACCGTTAAGAACAACCACAAGAAATGTGCATACTTAATACTTATCTGTACATGCATCACATAGTATTATGCAGCATGCTATTTCAAGTTTTTGAACTTTTTTAAAAATACTACTAAAGATTGAGCAGCTAGCGTCAGCTAGGTGAGAAAAAAAAACAGAAATTGTTATTCATTCAAAACCCGGAAGATCATTTGAAAGACTGTAAGTAAATACAAAAACACTAGAGAGTCGTGTGTACATACTACATACAGCCAATCGTATGATTCATGTTATGTGCATATACTTAACGTGTACGTATAGTATAAATTTCCACACATATATATTTATATATATTTCTGTCTCTCTGCAGGCTCATTACATTTTGTCATCTACTATTTAAGCATCAAGTCAAAATAAAGGCGTTCGTTCTCATCGTACTTTCTCGCTCTCTCACATGTATCTATATGCATACATGATACAATGATACACTCTTTATGCTTTATTGCTCAAACTATAACAAGTAGAAATCTAAGATCGCATCGACTCAGAATGCGTGGTTTTAAATTTAGATGATAGTATATGACATAGAAAATATCAACACACACATTAACGACACACACACATACACACTCCACATCCAAGTATTTAAGACATCTAAAAACATGTGAGCTCCACTCAAAAGTTAATAATAATAAGAGTCAAGATAATATTGAAGACTTAGACGCGTCAGCGTCATTCTCAACCTTGACAAAGAAAATCAAACATCTAGACAAAGTTAGAATATAAAAGTTAGGCATATACAACATACACGAATGCATACACAATGTATCTCTATCTAGCATTCATCATTCATCTCATCACAGTCTTCACAACAACAACAACACAACATACATAATAATAATAATAATAACGTTAAGCATCCCCTTGCTAGACATTTGAAAGAGGTCTTCATTTCTGTCTATCTACACTGAGTTCCAAATAAGGAGTAGCAACTCATTTTATGCCTAATCGCTATTTAATAAACATATCTAATAATTGATCCCCATACTCTCCTGTGTACGGTGTACTTATTATCATAATTCAAAATAAATACACACAGACACACAGTGTAGTTTCTCAGTGAGTGCGTGATACTCTTATCAAATTGCATGTTATTATGGTTCTACGTTCTCAAAATTTAAACCAGTATACAAAATAAATAAAAACTTTTGAGCTTTTTTTACAACAACTTTTTTTTGCCCTGTCCACATTGTAAATAACAATAATAAAATGCGTGCGTTAGTACGCTCTTTGCTTGTTAATTTATTTAGTAGTGACTATAGTGAGGATTGAGTACGTAAACAGTATTGAATCGGACCAAATATGAAAATATGATTTAATATTCAATGTCACTCTTGATTTTGAAATCATTGTTTTTAGCTTTTGTCTTCTTTTTTCTTTTTCTTTTTTTTATAAAAAAAACTGACTTTTTCAGTCAAAATGTTATAACACATTACGCTTATGACGTAAATCAAACTTTCAATAAAAACTGCACATGTGCAGGTATACTGTCTATTGTAAAACAATTAAACAGAGTCATACTACATAATAATAATAGTAAATGTGACATCGATAAGATACATGATAGTCACATTATGACGTATTAAAATCAAACCAAGTATTGTTACAATATCCCTCTACACAATATCCAACTTAATAATAGCATAAAATTTATACAACTATCATGTAGAAAACTTTAAGAAATTTGATTATTCCCTAGAGTTAAATGAAAGATTTTAAAATAATCTCGAAACTCGTGAGAAATAAAATAAAAACACTATTGACCTTTTATCATTTATTTAAAGTGAAATGTGATGGTTCAACCCTTAACTGATGCCGTCAAGCAACGAACAACGAACAACGAAAAAGTGAAACAAATCGGATCAAAAGCAAGGATGGATGATCAGACGAAACAAAAAAAAAACAATTCTGCAATTCATCTCTCATTGCTCATTGTCATATGCCAGCTGTGTAGCAAAAGCTTACACACCAGAACCAAATCAAAGCACACCCACAGTTTAAACCTTTTTTTTTGAACAAAATGAAAACGGATACACGTAGATAGATAATAGTTATACATAAACCAAGCCACAAAATAAACGACTCTGGAGTCTGATGAGCAAAGAATGATGCTGAAAGAAGCAGCATCTCGAGTCTCGACAAATTACATTTCGAGTAGATTCATGACACTTTTGCCATGTCTAAGAAGTACAACCCAATCGGCTTGTACTTTGGCATTAAATTGCATCTGAAGGTTTGCTATATGATGTTCACCTGAGTAAAGATCATAAAAGACATTAAAATAAAGAATTGAATAAAGTTTCAACTGAAAAGGATCCTCTACCATTTCGAAGCAACTTTGTTTCTATTTCTTTGATGTATGCAACAATAAACACAAAAGGAAGAAACCGCAAAAACAGCATAAAATCAACCATGGCAAAATTTCAAAAGAATACATACAACATTCTCTGTACAGATGATGATAATATTATAGTCTGAAGTCTGAAGATTATATTATACATATTTTCAGTCCGTGGAACGGGCAAAACGTTCACGCTCACACCCGATGCAAAATGCATACATAATATATTCGGATGATTTATTTTACACCAGTTCCTGTATATATCTGTGTACAAAACGAACAAGTTGTATTATTATAGTCTTATACACAGTTCAACTAAATTATAGGCATTAATCTACACCTATGTACATGTATAAATCTCGGTCTCTACAATAATAGCTACAACCGTTTACCTTTTAGTTCATATAACAATGTATACATCACAATGAGGATGCAATTTTTCAGAAGAATCAACCAAAATCCAAACATTAAGCGTAGATGCGGTTCTGAATTTCACAATGCCGAAAGAACTGAGCATCACAAGAGCTGTTCAAAGATGTACAAAGTATAAACAATACAAAAAAAGACGATGAATTCCCTTGAACTTGAATGCATTATTTGTAAAATCTTCAAATATATCTAAATATTAACATCAAGCATCAAAGTACTTGTAATACGGAAGCTAAAATTCAAAAATAAATCTGTCCTTTTCAGAATTATACATTGAAGATTGAGGAGCACAAGGATTTTTGCCTGTTATTGATGTTCATAAATTTCCCGAATAAACAGTATAATATTCACTGGGAAAATATTCATATTTATTTTTATTCAACTTGATCATCATCATTCAATGTTATGTGAAAACTTTCTGAGCATCACAAATTGTAATCCTACTTTTTTCTTCCTGATGTCATTAATTTATTCATAGTGGTAAAAATCATGATAGTATGTACTCACTCTTGACTATGGTAAAAATTTACCACAGACAAAAATATGCTGAATGTTCTAGTGCCTTGTATTAAAAATTAAAACATTTCTGGCACACATTTCTGAAAAGTTAATTTTCAGTTATCAGATTGATCATACTTACATATTTATATTTTGTAGGTTCGGTGTGTCCATACTCCATCATACATGCAAGATCATAACCCACAAATGAAGATCACGTTATCGTGCTTCATTTTACATCTTTACACCTTGACCATGATTTAAATTGTACATTACTTGGCGTAAATTACATACATCATTGCTACTATTCTTTCGTTGTAGTTTGTAGTCACTCCAATCCAAAAAATAATGTGATGATGAATGATGGAATGGCTACCACACACCCTCACAAAATGCTATAAAATCGTATAACTATATTACAGTGGACACTTTGAAGAAATGAATTGTCCATTCTATTGTCCTCCTACTGTGTGTACAATTAGTCATACAAAGAGCTTCCGTTCTTTAATTTTTACACAAAAAAAAATTGTCATGATAGATGATAGATGCCCTAGTCTGATACATTACCATTATAATTACGCATCTAGTCAAATATACGGCATTATAACACGTAAACAAAAAGAGCTGTCTTTTATACCTTTATGCGTAATAAAAGTAATCAAATTACTTAAAAAATGGTTGAATAAAGTAATTAAAGTAATGAATGACAATAGGATTAAAAATAATCAAGTGTAAAAACAAAACTACGCTTGACGCTAGTAACTATAAACTATAATAAATTAACCCTGAAAACTTTTGTGTCGAAAATATGATCATGTCTAAATGCAGAATCTAAAGTTAGTTAGCTGTAAGTACAAAGTTTAATCATTACATATTCCTACACAGCTAAATATATAATATGTATAATGTAGATTACTTGATCATTAGTCATCCTGTTTCAAATGTCATTACATTACACTTTGAAAAGAAATTAACCTAAATACATCGATCTTTCTGCAGTGGCCGTACAGATTTTTTTCCTAAAATTTTATTGATATTGATATTTTTATAATATATTATCATGTTTATAGCAAAACTGCAAAAACAGTTCCGCCGAATTGTGCGTCTAAAAACACATATATCTACCCAAAGTTTGCAAAAAGTCTGTGTATACACAAGGTTGACTGGATAGACGACCATTATCCATTATTTGAAAATAAATGGTACAGTAAACTACATCATCATGTTTATTTAGCTCACAGGACAATGACTCACTCTTTTTCACTTTACAATCAAAAATGAATAGCCATCGGTCATACTTTGGTCAGTAACGTCTAACGTCATGTGTCTACTGTTTAAAATAAGGCTTGGCCAATATGTTTCACTTTTAGTTTGTGAATAAACATACATTTAAATTTCAAGTGAATCTCAAGTCTATTGTATATGCTCACAATTCATAACGAATGACAAAAACCACTGACTACTTCATAAACACTGAGTTACAGTTTAGACATTTCTTTTAATTTTGATATGCACGTGTATGCATACTTCTACACACCGTCCAACAGAATTGCTGAAGAATTCAAAGCATCGAAATTTCAAACTACATCAGATTAAACCTTTACAAAGGTTTGATCAAAATCTCTTTGTAAAACAAATCATTGATTAAAGCAGACAGTAGGCACACACTAAACACGTACAACTTGAAACTTGAACAGGTGTATAGATATACACATGAATTAAACATTAAGAGACATACTAAGAAACTGCTATGGTGAAACATATTCTTACGTATGAGTAAGATATATAGAAAATATACACGTTGTATTTCACCTGTGTCAATTTTAGGCCAAACTACAAGACTGTGAATCACGAGAGTAAATAGTTTAAGTACACGATCATCAGTCACTTAATTCGAAGTATACATAATTAAACTGTACATATTTTGGTACCTCCTGTAGACTATCTCTCACTTTGCACTTTTCCTTTTTTTTTCTTGCCATGTACTAACAACTTTAATTATCACTTAAATTGTACATGCTTTGACAATCATTTTGCACACTATTGTCACCGTCTATTATTTGAAATAATAAACACGCACACAGAACATAAAATAGTATAATAATTCTTTAACAAGTGGGGGAAATTGTTATAGCTTAAAACATTTATTTTAAACAAGAATCACTTACCCTTTTAGTTGTTTAATTCGTTTTCAGTTCGTCACCACCGTCAACTGTTCTGCTTCTAATCTTCTGAAAGATCAAATACAAAATACAAAATTAATTCACACCATCAATAAATATAATAATGATTAGTGTAAATACACACATAAGTATATCTGTGTATATTAGGACTTAGGACCTTGCACTCATGTTACGTAAAGAACAGGTTACTAGTACCACAATTTGTGGCTTATTCGTGCATTCAAAATTCAAAGTAAATGATTATTCACTTTTAAGTTTTTACTCATGTATCATGAGTCACACATAGTCAAGTGTACACAACCTTACTGTACTAAAATATTCATAGGTAATAAAATATTGGAGCTGAAAATCAAAAATTCATTTTCTCATCATACGCTTACTATTTAATATGCCTGGAGTAAAATATCCCTAATCCCTAAATCTCATATCAATAATCATGCTCATATTTTCTGATTTCTGATATACACAAACTTACAGAAGAAATAGACAGATTTTCTACATTCTAAGACTGAATATAAATTAGGTTGACCTAATTTTGTGCAACTGGATTCAGCCAAAATTATAGACTATCATGTTTTTGACCATAAAAATTAATAAAAGATAAATAATGTGAACTTTATATATTCAGTCAAACTTTTAGGATAGCTTCCACAGACTTAAAGTATACACACGACTACACATAAGAATAAGTTCAATCGCGAGATGTACTCCCATGAAACATTGGAAATACATATGTGTGTGTGATGTGTGGTGGATAAAACTAGACGATACACAACATTACACATTATTGTTTGAAAAATCAGACTTTTGGCAAAAAAAATCGCAACTGTACTTAGGAAATAACAGCACATGTACATAACCTATGGTAGCAATGTATTAATGCATAATCCACAAGACTCAAGACCGTAAGCCTACATAGCTGACAAATATAAAGATGATATAGTGTCGTTTCTGTACATGCAGTACATACAAAATGAGGGAATTTTTATTCTACATGATACAGTCTACATGATGACAGATAAAAACCTTATGCATGTGTGTGTATCACACGTATGTTCGTGTCGGTAGACACTTAATGAAGCACAGTGAATACTGCTCATAATGAGGTCAGGTCATAACTTCATGAGCGAATAAACTTAATAAATTAAAACCAAAGTCAAACAAAATTGTGTTTGGAATGATTATTCATTGCCATTTACTTCCATCAAGTGCACAATATCAAAATTGGGATAAGCGTAAGTTATTATAACTTAAAAACTTAAACCATACCTACCAGTGTGTTTGTGTGTGTGCAATATGTGTAACAATATTACAGCATACAACTAAATCCAACAAATATTGTTGGATTAAACTTTGTTCATCCAGCCTACCACAATAAACCATCATTATAAATTAATACATCATGCACATTTTATGGAGACAATAATATAATGATTGTATTTGGTATTAAAATGGACAACTCAATACAGTTTAACTATGTTATAGCATTGTTTATGACATTGAATCATCTAGTCACTGATTTCATGCTTTAATATTTTATAGAATACAGAATCCAAGTTGACATATATAACAGTTTTTTGCCGTACACTTTTTTTATTTTCCTCCTTTAACTTAAAAACCATAATATGTTGTAAGTTTGATTTTTTTTCTGATCGTCATAATAGGTGATAGTCGGAGATGGCAAATTTGTCAGCTCAATTCACACAGAAAAAAAACAATTTAAACAGGCATTCAAGTTAAAAGTATCAATAAAAGACAACAGTTTTATAGCTCATTTCTACCTAATGCCAAATACACAATTTTGTTAAACTAATACAGTGGTTATGAAGTCAAGTTAGTACGGTAAGATTAACCAAAGATGATATTTTATATAAAAAAATCATTACATTATTATTATAGGATACAAAATAAGAAGCCTAGAGCAGCAGAATACACTGTTATTATACTATTATTATTATTATGTATACGACTATTCTTACATTTCTTCATTCGTTAACCTTCGACAAGAAAACGCCTATTTGTGTTTATTTTGTACAGCATCTGTTTAGCTTTTAGCTCAAGTTTGTATATATGCCTACACAGTACAATTAACACTACCACTGGGTACACATGCATCAGTATTACTGATTCAGTATACAAAGTTGTGCACGTTGTTTATTATACAGTTTACATTTTACTATTCAAAAAGAATCTGGTTTTATTTAAACTTTGATTCTCATATAAAACATGTTCCCGTCGGCTTTGGCGTGCACGTATGCAATTTTTATTGTATTCAGTTAGATAATTCAAGTTGGAAGATACCTAATAACAGGGAGTAAGGATATTGATCTCCAATTTTTGATCTAACCCTTTTATATAATC
>JABASP010002412.1:0-20340 GCA_019776565.1 Sminthurinus signatus | reverse complement strand
AGAGCATAAACAGACATTGTTCATGTATGTACCTCGCCTATGTTTGCCTTTCCTCTTTCCTCTTTCGTCTCTCCTCTCTCCTCTTTTAACGTGTGCAGTGTGCAGTGTGTGGTTTGGTGTGGATGTCATGTCTCATGTAAAGTACACCTTTTTTTCTCCGTCTTCTTGGTATGGTCGAGCAATGGCAATGTCTACGGCCAGAGCTACGGCTACGGCTATGCCATTGACCTTTTACACATACAAGTTTACCATGTTTGAATATGTGTGTGTGTTTGTGTGTGTGCAAGGAAAGGAGTATGTACTGAAAATCATGCTGTAGTCGGAGGATATTTCATACCGGCTTAAATGTTCAAATACAACCTTACATATTCCTACGTGGTTTGCTACGTGATGTAATTTCTGTATTCCTTGATAGTTGATTTAAATGTAATATATAATGTGTACTTGTAACTTGTGCAATTCTACATACAAAGAAGACGACGAGTATGGAGTTTGGAGTTTGAAGTTTGGACTTTGTTAGAGTAACAATAATAATAAAAAATAATAAGAATGCTTATAATATTATTGCAAATTGCAAATAAAATTAATACCATACCGGTTTTTTAACTTTTCCATTATGAGAGCTACTACTACAACTACTACTACTACAGTGTTGATTTGTAAAATATTTTTAAAATGTAATAAGACAGTAATTGTACATTATGTTATTTGTAATATTAGACGTTTTTGTAGTTTGTACCTTTTTGTGTACAAGAAAAACCGGAATGAATAAAAATGGTAATCCAATTTTACATTTGAATGTACTGATGCTGAGATTGAGATTGATATTGATATTGAAATCGGTATTCCTGTTGATTGTTGATACAACTTGTATGAAGTATGAAGAAATAAGGCGAATATGAATATGAATGAAACTTGTATGAGACTTGTTAATTCTACCATTTTTGTACAATTTCATACCCTTTTCCATTGTAAATTTTATCTAAAATCTAAAACCTCCTGTAAAGGTTGTAAAGACTTTCAAGCCATTTGGTGTTTCATCCTTGTCCTTTCATTGTAATTGTACATTGTACAATTGTACATAAATGTAAAGTGACTAACAAACTCTGTCATGACTGGTTTTTCCAGCATGGTGCATAGATTTATAGTAAATAAGATTGACTTAACAACTGTGTGGAAAACAAAACCAAAAGCAAAACCAATTTACAACTTGTTGATTGTTTGGTTGTTGATGAGTAATAAAATTAATACTATGGCTTATTTAAATGTATGAGCTCCATAATAATAAATATGGGACCTTGTGTTTTAGAGTTTTAGTGTGTGACTTGTAGAGCAAATATACATGATACATGTACTAATAACAGTATTACACATTACATGAGTAACAAAGTTGGCCGAAAATTTAGTGTGAATAGTGAATATATTTTAAATGAATGAATAAATTGATAGTACATACATTTAAATTTTAAAATGAATCTATTTTATTTCTTGAATGTAGAATGAATAATGACCAACATTGTTTTTTGTTTTGAACCTTTTAGCTTTGGACTTGGCATCACAAAGCAATGTCCAAGATGCCTTTGTCATCGCGGTGGAACAACAAGCAAGAGAGCGGCTTGAAAAGCTGTCTGCTCTCAAAAAGATCAAACCAGTGGATATGACCAAACTCTCACATCAGGTTTGTCTAAATTTAATATTAATCCATTATAGTTATTAGTTATTAATATCATTGTCAACTTTATAAATGAATCTCTAAGAATTTGCACATAAAATACAGATTTTTGATAGTTTTTCATTATACTTTTCTTCATTTGTTGGTATGTTGGTATACCAATAGAAAATAGTAAAGAGGAGGATAATAAATTTCAGGGTTTCTTGTTGTTTATTTTTTTGGAATAAATGGATCTAGTCATGAAATATCAAATGATTATTGATTATTGATAGACTTTTGCAGTCCTCAAATTCATCTTTAGTTTTCCCTTGTTCATGTTTCTGATGGTTTAATTTACTTTCCCTTCCCATTCCTCTTTGAGCATTGAGAAGGGATCAGCTCTTTGTATCTGCAAGATTAATTGTAAGAGCTACCGACCATTTTTTCCATTACATGGAATTCTATTTGTGGAAAACCGCTCTTGAGACTTGAATGCATCTAATCGAATATATCGACTTGTTGTGAGGGTGAAAATTACATCAAATATATCAGTAAGAATTTTTTTGTACAATCTTTCTCCATCATCCGTCAACCATATACCATACAGCTCTCGTCCAAATAAAGAAGAAATTTCCTGTAGATGAAATGTAGTAAATTTGTCCATGACAATCATAATAATCATAATAACAAATCACAGACAAAAGAAAAAAAGTTCAAGTAAACTCAATAAAAGCTTTTCTCAATCTACCCAATACAAAATACAAACAACAAACAAGTGGTGCACATATGCGAACATACAAGAAGGAAACTTGTAAATAGTACATAGAAAACTCAGACCAAAATACTTAAAAAATCCAGTTAGGAACAGGGAGATGAAAATCAAACAGACACACACACTCTTCTTACAACTTGAATCTCAGTATTCAGTGTTCAGTACTCGGTACTTGGTACACTCAAAATGTCAGTAATTTACATTTGTGTATTTTTGTGTAAAATGACAAGAAAAATAGTAATAGTAATTGTATTTCATGTTTGCTGTTTGCTGTTTGACATTGTGTGAGGGAAAAAGAATGGAGAATGGAAATGTTATGGAGAGAGAGATAGCAAATTGTAAAACGCCCATTTACACAACTTGTCTCTTGGTAATCTACAGAGACTTTACCATTGTCTATGTCTTTGATGGTACAGCTTACAGCTTACAGCTCTGTGAGGATTGGATTGGATTGGATTGGATCACATTACAGTACATTGTATTGAATTTCATTACACTGTGTTTTATTTAGTGTATTGTGGCTTGAGTGAAGCCCAGAAAATGGTAAATATCCACAATCTACAATCCACAATCCTCATCCATACGATCGTATGTTTGTCTGTTTGGTTTTTGGGTGATTCTTTCCACGAGTAATGTTTACAGTTTACAAGTTGTGAGTTTGTGAGTTGAGAGTTGCAAACATGATGAGTATCAAGTACATGGGTAATTCTGGCAAAAAATAGACAAATAAAAAAGAATTACATGGCTCGTTCTCTCCTTCTGTTACATGCACAATGTACAATGTACAACATTGTTATTGTACTCAACACTGTACAGTGTACAGTGTACATTGTACAATGTACACGGTATTTTAGTTGTATAGAGTCGTATTTAGTGAGTCGTGGAGGATGGCGGAGACTGGGAATTACACAAGAGAGGTTTATCTGTGGAAAAGCAGAGCAAAAGAATGGTTGCACGTTACATGATACGAGAAACGAGAAACGAGATACTAGCTGAAATTGATCAAGTTTGTTACAGAGTTGGAGTTTGGAGTTGTCTTTGTATAAACAGTGTTGTTACTGTTACTGTCTTATTATGTCTACACTGTACAGTGTACACTGTGTACTTTTTAAACGTACATGGAAGTTCCGTAGGCGGCGTAATAACATAGTATGGACTCAACTCAACTCGACTCAACTCCATTCCACTCAAATATCCGGTTTCCGGTGTCATAGTACTTTGGAAGGGTGCGAATGCGCCGTGTAACTCTTAAAACTACCTCATCATGGGAAAGGAAATCCTTTTACTTGGGATCATCAATGTACTTGTCATACACTCATAAATACTCTGTACATATGAACCAACATAAACAGTGTGTAGTGTATATTGTATAGCGTATGTATACATACAGTATGTATTTGTATGCGCCAAAAACACAAACTCAAACTCAACCATCAAGCATATTGTCACTTGCTATTTTTTCCTATGTACGAAATAATAAAGATTTTTTTATCCACCCATTTTTACTAGTACTTGGCAAAGTCTCGTAAGTTTTTTTTCGGAGACAGTAAATATTTTTTTCTGGTTCTGTTTAGAATTTAGAGTTAAGAGTTTCGAGTGTGGAGAAGGGATAAAGTATAAAGTATCTATGAGAGCGTGTCTCTACTCTCCGAATTTTTCCGCTGAAATCTGAAACCAATGTATAAAAGAAGAGTGAAGAGGGAAGAGGAGGATGAATGACAGTGACAATGTGACAGTGACATTGGTAAGAGTAGAGTAGACCAGAGTAGAGTGTTCCACGAGACTTGTAACCACCATTCCTGTCAATTGTCAATAGTCAATAGTCAATGTCATCAAAGTCTTTATCACTTAATAAGGTTCGATTTGAAGTCTTCAACCAGCCTTCCACAATTTTGGAAGCAAGGGGAAGAGGAGGATATTTTTGTGTGAGTGTCTAGTGTGTAAGTGTGCTTCAGATTTCAGCAGCCCTATTCATGTACACTGTACAATGTTCATGGTATTTGTAGTAATGTCACAAAAAAGATATGTTGGTAACCTACTTTAGTTTAGTTTCCTCCTCTCTTCCGGGCACATGAAACTACTGAACTGGATTTGAAAGAAAGACGTAAAAAATATGACATTTAGCCCTTACAACTCAAAGAGCTTTTTGATGCTACAATGAACATTGGACACTGAGCACGCTACATTTTATTTTTATACTATTTAGTTTTTATCTCTGGTCAGGAAATTTCCTAACGATGTTTCCGTTTCTGCTACACCCTCCAGAATCTAGAACTAGAGCATTATTATTTCCCAGAATCTACAGTCTACAATCTACAGTCTACAATCTACAGTCAATTTTCTACACATGACATAATATGAAACCATCTTCCAATTTTATTTCAAATGTACAAAGTCTTTTATATTATAGCAAATGCAGAGCATCAAAAGTTGAAAGTCGAGAGTCAGAGGTTGGTTTGGAATTTTGGTATCTTGCGTTTCCTAAAGAAACTGTCTGAAAGAAACAAAATGAATATGATGCAAATTATACATTGTACATTGTGCAATCAAGAACAAGAACATGGAAAGATGGAGGAAATGAACAAGATGAGAAAACTTTATACAAAAATGTGCATGGAGTATGGAGAATGGATGGAAATTTGAAATTTCGGTACATGCACAATGTACAGCACAACATCTAGTATCTAGTTTCTAGTAGCAAAATGGAGAATGGAAGATGGAAGATACATGATGATGAATAATATTATGTTCAGAATTGAAAAGTTCATGTTTTCAATATTCTGCAGCTTTGAGAGTGTAGAATGTAGAGAGCAATGAACGTGGTCTGTGCTGCTTATTAGTTTACAAGGATCCCAATAAAGATGAAGAATAAATATTGACTTTATTATTTATTACATAAGGGATGAGAGTGGATGTGAATATCATTTTGTCATCTTGCCTATTTTCCCTATACTATGTATATATTTTGTATATCCTGAATCTTGAGAAACTTTCAAATCTCCCTGCGTTTTAATATTCTTTCATGGCAGCTCCTCCAAGTTTTTTGCAATAACTTCCCACACATGTCCTCCTCTTACTTTTATATCAAAAAATGGAACATATGCAAAATTGTCATGGAAACTCATCAAGTTTAAAAGTGCTTGCAGTAAAAGAACTTTCTCTAGTATTTAGTATTTAGAAAAGTATTATGATTAAAAAAATGAGCTGGAATGTTGTTTTCTTTCTTGTTATTCTCACATTTGTTGCTAAAATTACAGTTTTAGTATAGTAAAACTTGTGTTTGAACTAAAATAGGCACATACTACATTTTGCAATTTCATTTTCCTCAGTTTTATTGTTGATCTAATTTTGAGAAAAAAATATACTAGGTCCTATGATTACCAAACGGTTGCACAGTATTTTATGGAAGATCCAACGGAAAAAAGAAGCTATTCTATGCACTTTTTTTTATTTTCATTTTCTAATTTTGTTCTCTTTCCTCATTGTTTCTTTAAAAAAGGAACATTATGCACACAACTGGAAACTGGAAAAACAAATAAAAAAATAAAACTAGTGGAGATGAAAATGTATAAAAAGCACCCGTTGTGATTTTTATATTTATTATCCTAGTTTCATTCCAGTTTTGTTTTTGTTTAAAGCATGTATAATGTATACTTTTTGAATTTTTTTCATCCTGCTTTTATTTTTTGTATTCCGGAATCCGGAGAAATGGAGGCTTGGCTTGCCCTTCCATCCTTCATCTAATTGCATTTATTCTACTTTCTCCTGTTGGCTCCTACAGTGAACAAAACCAAACCCAGAGAAAACCCAAAGCAAACCACACCACACACACAGAAGATTGATCTGTATCCTCTTTGTAGAAAATAGAACTAGGAAATAAAATCATCTCCATTTCATTCTGTTTCTTTGCTCCATTTGGAATTTTGGATTTTGGAATCTCTTCTTCCTCAATCTTCTATTCTATTCTAGTTGTAGTTCTATGTAGTTTGTTGCAAAAACATAAATCCTCGGAAACTCCTCTTTACCATTGGAGATAAAATGCTCCACATTCGAATCAATTACATAAAGTTGTATTTTGTACATTTTACATTTTATGCTACTACTTTGTACTTTATGTTCTTTCAACTGAAAAGTATTCAACGTGTTACATATCCCATGAATTTAATTTTGAGGCAGCTGCATAATACTTTTATATGCGCATGGAGCATGGAATACCACAAACGAACGGTCTGGATTTTGTAACAAAATCATGTGATATTTTCATCCTATTTTATTCTACCTTTTCCTTTTGAGGAAATTTCGAGTCTGAGAAGGAAGAAAAAAAGGACTCGTCAAACGTCGAGTTTCAGTTCCAGCTCCAGTTTGGGTTTGGTTTCAGTTCAATCTAGAATCTAGTATCTAGAATCTAGAATAAAATAAGAAAGAAAGAAAGAGTCAGTGACTGATGGTGAATTTGAAAGTGAGATTAACGAGCAGTGTGAGTGTAATATAAAATATAAACTAGTCCATGTATCGACATATCCACATAATACATAAGTATTGTGGGCTATATGGACCACGAGTCAGAGATTTGAGAAAGAGAAAGAGAAAGGAGAGAGGAAAAGAGCAGAGTGTTCCATTGAAATTGAAAGAGGTTGAGAGTGAAAGTGAGGGAAAGGAGGGAATTGGGAGAGGAGCTAAATGAATGAATGAAGCTACAGTAATGACAATAAATTTTACCACCCTCTCTTCATGGTGATTTGTAATCTTGAAATGTTGAAACGTGCTTCTAGTCAATCTGATCACTGGATCTTGTAGCTTGTAGCTTGTAGTATGCGTTCTTGACTCTCGACTCTTGGTTCTCGGCTCTTGGGCCTTGATAGTTTGATAGGAGTAAAAGTCTAATTCTGGTAATTTGCACTTCATTTTACATGGAGTATGGACTATGGACTATGGAGAATGGAGAATGGAGATGGAGATTACTTTTAGGAGAGAGCCCTGGTAAAAAGAAGAAGAGTGGAAATGCAAGATTTTGTACTAGAATTAATTCTATGGTAAAATGCATATGTGAGAGTTTATGTACGAGCGAATAAAGCCGAAAACGACACATATATGCTGTACATAAGTACATAGTAATTGTATCAAAAGTATGTAGTATGTACTGACGTCGTTACTCTCTACTCTCAATGCGGTCTAGACTCTCGACTCTAGATTCTAGATTCTAGACACTTCAATTCACCTTTCTCTCCATAAAAGCGATACAATTTTCAAGGTAGTTTGGGTTTGCTCTCTGCTCTCTGTTTTACTTTCTCTACTAAATACTAAATACTAAATATCAGGAGTGTTCCATTCTGATGAGAATTCGACAATCTGCTAAATAAAAGAGTGGTGTTCAAAAGCTTTTCTCGGTTTAAATAGTCAAAGTATAAAGTATAAAGTACAAAATACAGAGTACAGAGTACAGAAGCAGCTTACTGCACACACGTAATACACAACGTTAAGTTGTCTCTTCTTTTGTAACTCGGTTTGGTAAAAGTAACCTTTTCTCTCTTTCTGTCTCCGTCTCTTGTCTCATGTCTTCTTCCTCATCAGTCATTAATGTACCTGGGAATGAAGGTGATTTTGCTGACGAAAGCCTATTTTGTATTTTATATTTTATAGTTTCCCTCCTCAAACTACTGGATTCTCTTTATTCCTGGTGTAAATGTCCATTAACTGTGTTACAGTTTAAGTGCTCTAAAGGCAAAAACAATCACTCTTACTAGGAAATACTAGGATTTAAATACTAAATTAGTTTAAATATCTGTATTTTTGTATTTCTGCATTTTCTGTGCAAAATCTGTATAAGTAATATTTTCTAAATTTAAAACTAAAGATATAAAAAGTAGTGGTAAAAATAGAAGAATATTTGAGACCTGAATATTTTATTTCATAATTAAATAAATAAATAAATAATAACACTAATGTTTTGTGTTTTGTGATATTTTTTTCTCGGTTTCTCTTTTTCCCTGGACTGTGTCGTTTTTTTCCGTGACGGATGATGTTTGATGTTTGCTGTTTGCACGCTGCACCCAACTCCACAGCTGAGCGAGACTCCATCGGGAAGTGAAGACTCATCGGAGTTGAACGGACTGATCGAAGCAGCTACTGGTAGTCCTATTTACGTGACTTCGGCGGCAGAACTGCACAGCTCGCCATCCATTGCTCCTCATCCTGCCGTCCGGAGTGGTGGTGGGGAAGAGACCCAAGAACACGTATTCATCCCAGCTAGTAGTCAACCAGGACACCGATCACCTCACAACAAGTCGCCTTCTCTCGTCAACAACAGTGTAACAGTAAATTCAAATACCAATACCAATGCGAACGCCAATGTCAATAATTCAAATGTGAGTGCAAGTGTGTTGAGTGTCGTGGATAGTAATAAATCCCCACACATCAACGGTCATCCAAGAACTGGTAAACAAAGTCCAAGCCGCCTTCAGGGTGACCCTAATACAAACGTAAATGTAATAAATACTAGTGGAAAATTATTCATCGGTGGAACTTCTAATGTGCCAAATGGTCAGTACACCATTTCTACTGCAGATCTAGAGCTAGATAATACAAGTGCTGCTTTGGGTGACCTTCATAATAATCATCTTAATAATCTTCCTGCCAAAAAATCTGTCAGCAAGGAGAGTGTCAAGTAAGTCTAGTCTATTTTCAATCTATTTTATATCCTCTTCACTTGTATTTAATATTTAATTTTTAATTTTTAATATTCCTTCAACTTACTCCGTATAAAGTATAAAGTATAATGTGTATAATCCTACGAAATTCAATCATCAAATTTGTGCCGGGTTACGCTGTCACCAGTCACCAAACTTTCCTAAATTATTGTCTATGCTTCTTGACAAGTTTCAAATTTCAACAGTCAACAGTCAACAGCCTTGAGAATTCTGAATATGAAATTGTAAAAATTTACATGCAGTCAAAAGTAATTTTTTAATACATCATTCTTTTGTGTATGTGTCAGGGTATTTTATTAGAATTAGTAGGATGTCAAAAAAATACGCTGTGGATACGTACATATTTATATTTGCTATGCAATATGCAAAACATGAAAAGAGAACAGCTGCGCGCTGTTTATAAAAGTAAAATTAGGTACACATCTAAAAATGTAGAATGTTTAATGTACATTGTACATGTGTACATATGCACTTGTCAAACAATAAAAAGAAACTTTAACACATGCGTCAGTATTAAAATATACCATAAAAAAGTTGTGCATACAGCGTTTAGCAGTACCAGTCAGAACGCAAAACTCAAAGCTAGCTGTAAGTTATTGTGAATCATAAACGTAGAGTAAAAGAATGGGAATTTTAATATGAACAGAAAATGACAAACTCTTATATTTTTTATGAAGGATGCTCCAATACTCCAATACTCCAGCTTATTACAAACCTATCAGTTTGATAAATTGATTTCATATTTTATATTGCGTTATTTATTACGTTACTCCAGTTTGCAATAACAGAACAAAACAGAACAGTACACTTTCATCGTCATGACAGTTCTTTTTGTACTTTTTACTTTTTACGCATCCAAGATTTGCTGATGCTCAAACAGGCTAATATTTTGTGAACTGGTTAAGTCATAAGTCATAAGTAATTTTGTTTTCTTTCTGGACCGACAAATCTTGAAACTTTCTCCTTCTCTTCTCCGCTCATCTATAATATGTGCATGTTGTAAAGCATAAATAATAAATAATAGATAATAAATACATAGAATCTACGCTGTTTGATTATCCTATATTTATGTATTTCCTGTTGTCCATGTCCCATATCCATATGATACAACATTCTTGAAATTTCTATGCGGATGGAGATGAAAAAGAGCAACACAGAAAGAGAGAGAAAAGCAAAGATCAGTATGACAAAAGCGGCATGTCATGTGCACCTGACTTGTGTATTATTATTATTTTTACTATACAACGTGCAAGTCAGTTGGTTTCTCACCGTTGCCATTTCTTTTGGTCCTTTGGTTTCTCTTGTGTATCCTCAGAGACTGTAAAATATTTTGAATCCAATTTGTATTGAGTATTGAGTACGGAGTACGGAGTATTGACTGTCAAGTACCAGGAAACGGGATGGAAAATGGAGAAAGCGGAGAATTCAAAGGCTAAGCCCAGGGATAAGGAAATGCGCGTCAACATCAACATAAACATAAACACAGACATAGACATGGAATATATAAAAATAGGAAATAGAAACACTCACATGTACTTTGAGTATGGAATATCAGTACAGATATTCTCAGATCTTAGATGGAGACTGTGAAGCGTATGGAAAACTGAAACAGCTCAACAGATCGGCATTTACATCTCGAATCTCGAGGCTCCAGTCTCCAGTCTCGAGTCACAACTGGATACAGAATACAAAGTAGTTTCCGAGTGCAGAGTGTCCTTATAGTTCTTTTTCCAAGTAATTTGGATGTACGTAGAACGTACTGTTATTGACGGCTTTATTCTTTATTGCTACCGATAATTTTGCAGCCAGGCATTCTTTTGCCTGTGCATTTCTATTTCACCTGCGTCTTGAATATTGAATGTTGAATGTGTAAAGGAAATAAAGGATTTAGTAAAGCCTTAGAATGTGGAAGTTTGGAGTTTAGAGGAAGAAGTTCAAGTTATACGAAACTTGATATGCTCCTAAATGTGGAATGTACAAAGTATCTCTATTTATTCAACTAGATATTTTGCAGTATATTTTTATGATATAAATAGACTATTCGAGTTTGAGGCTCAAGGTATTTTGAAACATTTTGTACATTGTATAATAAAGACTTGAAATTTTTCCTTAAATGTAATAAAGATATTTGCAGTCAATATTCAGCTCCACTCTTCATTCTGAATTGTATTGTATTGATTTATTACACATGAATGAAATATCTGTATTCTTGGAAAAGGGAGAAAGAAGCTCACTCATTTGTACAATTGTCAATTGTCGAATCTCGAATGTCGAATGACTTGTCATGGTGACATTTGACAACTCGGCATTTTTGCACACTCGCTCTTACTTTCATAATAATGAAAGATGAGTAATGACAGTGGGAATCACTCTAGTGTCAAAACGTTTCTGCCCCTTCCACTTAATGTTGATTGTACTAAAATCAAGGAGCGTGTAAAATTGGATATTTAACATGACATCCAAATTCCAAATTAGTTTGCTAATTTCATTTATGAAAAGACTTGAGCCTTCAAGTTCTTGAAATTCTTGAGTGGTAATAATGAGCAATGACTCACAAGTCAGTTATATCTTTATTATTGAAATTCTTAGAATTCCTTTTGCTGTTGTAGCATAACTGTTTAAAAATTAGGTTTTTTTTTTTTTAGGTATTTACAACTTATTTAATATTTAATTCCTCTTACGTTGTACATTGTACATATAGATTAAAGAGCTGTTGTTTTTTTTTTGTTTTTTAGTAATTTACATACCGTTTATTATTAAATGCTCAAATAATCATCTCATTTCTATAATTGTTTATGCTATTTTAAGGAAGAAGTAATAAAGCTTTTTACATTTTACTCTAGTAGCCCTGGGTTAATATTTGGTGAATTTTGGTACAAGGAGTAAAAGCTTAAAATAGTTGAGAATCCAACGGTATTGAAACAACTATTTTTTTGTGAATGAGCTACAACATTATATCTGTATAAAGCTTACTTTTTCTCTGCACAATTTGAAATTTGCATGCTGAAGCAAATGAATATTATATACTTATCATGTTAACCAACGAGAAAAATCCACACTTATTCACAATTGTATCAGGAATAAATAAATAAATGTGGAGATAAGATAAAACACATTAGATAAGATATTCGTATTTACTATTTTTTATATCGGCTTGAGTCGTGCTGTGACAAAAAAATCATGTCAAATTTGAATTGCTCCAACTTTTATTTTGTGTTGTATTGTAATATACTTTATTCAATTTAACTTTTGTACAAAATCATAAAGGGTGAAAATGTTTCTACAATCTACCATCTAAAAATATCTAAAATCTAAACAACAGTGTAAAGTTAATTTGGTTTCCACTAATCAAAGTTTGTTACTTTCAAAGTGTCACATGTCCAGTTTTTTAAAAAAACAAAAAAGAACAAGAATAAAAACAAAGAAAATGTTCCACCATTTGACATAAAGAAATATGAAGAAAATTAAGTTCCAGCTGACTCAAAGGTATTGAAAATTGAAATTGTTGGAAAGGAAATGGAATGACGTCAATCTAAAACCTAAAAAAAAGTGTACATTATTTTTCAGCAAATTTTAAAATTCTGTTACATTATTTTTCAAACGCTGTCTCAATATCTCAATATCAACATCAACATAAATATTAATATCAGTTAGTACACTCAATGGACAATGTGTACTGTGCAACTATTTAAACGTACATGATAATATTGACGCAGGTCTTAAATATGTTGCAGTCCTCTATCTTCTATCTTATAATATAAAATAGGTACAATGCACAATGCACAAGGTAACATACAGAGACATGTCCACTAATAATAGGAATTATAATCCTATTTGTCCAAAGTCCAAAGACTCTTCCTACCACATTACTTTTTCTCAGTCTTAGTCTTATCAGTTATCAGTTATTCAGGAGTTCTCTGCACATTCATGATTCATACACAACCTTAAATGTTACACATTATGTATTATGTATTATGTACAATGTAAAGAAAGTCAAAATAAGACTGGGGAAAAAAGTCCAGGTTAAACACATGAATATTAATTATATTTGTTTGACCCAGATATATACTTAAACATACATATATGCACAATGTACAATGTACATTTGTATGAGAAGGTACACTCATTTAAAACCATGTAGGAAATATTGGCTTTTGATATTAAAATGTGGTGGGCCGCTGTACCTCTTTATCATCATCATTGTGTAAGTATCTAGTATCTAGTATCTAGTAACTAGTAATGATACACCATGTACCATGTATGCTATATCCTTTGTCGTATATGCGCTGTAGAATGTAGAATGTTGTAGAGTGTAGAGTGTAGAGTGCAGACGTCAGTGAAAAGCTGAAAACAATATAGATCAAGTTGTACACTGTACAGTTCTGGGCCTGCTTTTGGGTTCTCGTTTGTTTTTTTTACCTATAGTTCTTTGCGAACTACATTCTACATAACATTCTACACGCTCCCGAGTGCAATGACTATGCTCTTTAGTTGCATTCACATTCCACAGAGAACTGTCATCGCTGTTTTCTTCAGGACACATAAATATATAATTGAGTGTAATTTTTAGTAACGTACCTCCAGCGCTTTGATACATTCTAAAAGCTGAATGAATGGCGTACAAAAATTTGGGAGCAAAGTCATAGTCATAAGTCAGGATAATAAAAAAAAGTATATTGTGGTGTCGTCATACAAATGTGCAGTGCATATAATTATACAGAATAATACAGAATACGGACAAGAATAATTTGGAAACCTTTCATAAGCTTGGTTAAAATATTATACAAAATATTTATAGAAGGCGTGTAAAAGTTATGAGGAGAATATAAATGTGTATAATATTATTGTTGTGAAAATATCATAATAGTGTCTTTTCTTTTTAGTGAAAGAATTTCAAGTGTTCAATGACTAATAAAAATATTTTGGTGAACCGGCACAATTTGATTTTTGAATTTTTGAAAACTAAATACAGATATATAGAACAAGATTCTAAACTCTTGATTCTGTGAGATGTGATTTAACTACAATTAAATTTGAAGGAATGGACAGTTGAAAGTGAATTGTGATTTTGTAAATAACTATAAATATTTATTATAAATTGTGATTGTTTGTTAATTTGATAGTAGCAGTTCTAGAAAGTCGGGGAGTCGAGAGAATCTTGGAGGGTCGACGGAGAGTGTGGAAGGGCTGAACAAGTCGTCTCCAACAAAGGGACCTGGGAGTGGTAGTAAGAGCTCAAGTCGTGAGTCCGTGGTGGACCCTGCACAGTATGCCAACATGATGAACATGGTTGAGTGGGACAATGGACCACACCGTGAAATGGCTGTGGATGTGCCAGACTCTTTTGTGCCGAGAAATAAAACTCCACCCCGCTACCCGCCTAGTAAATCCACAACCTTAAATTCCAATAATAATAAAACGCCAAAGACTACCAAAGGGAATGGGACTGCCACTCTCCCTGGGTACTCGGGTCAAAATGGGGCACCCGGAAAACCCGCCCCACCACCCAGAGAAAAAGAGAGTTGGAATGTAAATAATAATAATACACAAGCTCCAAACGTCCCACCCCGAAGTATCCTCAATCCCAATTTATCTGCCGAAGTCTCACCGTCCAGAGATCAAGCCGAGAGAATACGAAAATACCAGGTAAACTTTATTTTTTTTTAAATTTTATTCTATTTATTTTCCGTCCATTTATTCCATATTCCATAGAAGGTATCTCACAAAATATTACATAACCATTTTATACACATCTACCTTAATTTTTTGAAAGAAAATCATAACTGTAATCATAATCGTAAATAATCATATCTTTCCACACCTGTTGACTTATCTGTGACAAAGCATTCAAACACAGCTAAATATTTTTATAGGATTTGAAATGGTGAAAAAAATATCATGTAGAATCAAACATGTGCTTACGGTTATTATAGCTATTACATTTTCATTTTTCTTTACGATTTCATAAACGTTTGATTTATTAAACAATATAGAGTATAGAGTATTGCATAAGGATAAAAAGGTCAACGATTCCATTATGATGTTTGTACATCTTTCAATCCAGTTCTTATTCTTTACTTTTTCCCACTTTTTTCCCTTTTCTACATTTGAATTTTGAATATTAAATCTGACTCTGCAACTGCATCTTTATCTTGATTTTACTCTTTGTCATTGATTCAGTCATCACTTTTGTCCATTGTCACATAAAACGGAAAAAAGGGCAGAAAAAGAGGCATTAAATTATTTTTGTTAAATTCAAACTATAGAAAAATTGACAACATCTCAAATCTTTTTCAATCTCAAAGTTTTTTTCACTTTTTTTAATACAAAACAAATATTTGGTATTAAAATTAATTTTTTCTCTGATTTTGTATTTGAAACAGTTTTATTATCGTGGGTTTTCAATAAGAGTCGTAAAATGATTTCATAAATTTTATGTATCATTCATCAATATTAAAACGGTAACGGTATTTCACACGATACACAATATTACAGATGAGGCAAGGAAAATACAGCTCACATAATATCTTGTGCTTTATGAACAATCTTTTTATTTTTTATAGGTACTCTTTTCATTCATTTTTTTTTCAAACGATGGGCATGTTAAAAGATTACATTTCAATCTAGTTTTTTTTCTGGATTGTTCTGTGAACAATGTATTTTACAATCTACAATTTAGATACAAAGTATAGGATAAGAATACAGATACAGAATACAGAATATCGAGTACAGATTTCATGTGTTACATTTTCATTTTCACAGCTTCTCTCTGTTTTATTCCACTAGTATTTTATGATCAGGTTTCATTTGTATAGTTTGTAGTTTGTTTGTGTGTGATGGAAAGAAACCATCGTGTATGTTGTGTGTTGGAACCATGTATTATCAAAATTATTTTATACTTACATCTTTTGTGAAGAGTATCAGCAGTACAATTACAATGGTCAGTGTTTTCTGTTTTCTGTATGTTTATTTATTATCTATATGTGCAATGGTTTCCAGTGTCGTAATTTTTGTGTTTGGTGTTTTCTGTTTTGTGCCTTTTGGCATTCACGGTTGATGACTTTTGTGCATTTGTGTATGATGTATGATGTATTATATCATTTTAAATCAGGCACATTCAATAGGTTTTACATTTGTAATCTAGATATTTCAACCTCTGTTGTTTCTATAATACTACAATTACAATGTTGAAGAACAAGGGATTTTGATCTTATATTCTTCAACTACAAATTACAAATTCATACGCTTTTACATGTGTGATGTGTTTGCAAAAGTGGGCAGATCCACATGGGATTGTTTTCAAATTCTCATCTGAGGTTAGAAAATGGGTAGGATGAAGGATAAAGGATAACATGGAGATCTGGACTGTTTTTTGCCTATTTGTATCATGTATCATGTATCTAGTTTAAATTGTACATTGTACATGGTACATCCAACATTCAACATTCGTGTTATCAAATGGCAAATCCACTAAAACATCCAAATACGCAAATTTGAAAAGAGGAAGAAAGATTACCCACAGCCCATCAAAATTAACATATTCCTGTGTAGTTTATATACATTTTAGGTAGTATCAACATCAAAAATTAAACTCTGTACTCGTACTCATCTAATGAAATTCTCTACTTTGCATCCTCAATGTTTGTTTGCCTAAAACTTGTATGAGCTTTTGTACGCAATTGGCAATACGTAAATTACACAGAATGTAGTACAAAGTAGGAATTACACAGATGATTCTTATTTTATTTCGCTCCACTGGATTGGATTGGATTGGATTGTGAGTGAATATACATATATGGATAATATCAACGCAATACCATGGAATATTATAAAATGATACGAGATGCAATTTAATTTAAATTCAATTACTTGTACAACGCATACATAAATGCTTCACCCATTTCATTCAAATAATTATCAAAATCCCTTGTATAAAATAGCATTGATAGATTAAAAATACAAAGAGGAGGAGGAAACTGTTTTTCCTCATTTCAAGTTTAAAACTCACAAAAATTCACAAATCTCCTGATACTGACGCTTTTGTGTTGATGTTGAAAAAGCACAAAACCTGTAATGTGATACATATAAATGATAAATAATAGTGGGCTTTTGTGTTGTGTACGGTGCATTAATTTAGCAAGGAAAATGAGGAAAATGAGATGAAATAAGATCCGAAATTGAAATACATTGTAGAGGGTTTCTCCCCTGTTTTCACTGTTTTCATATATTTTGATATTTTTCTATCCAAGAACAAAAAGAAGGAAAAAGCTAGAAAATTGATATAAAAATTCTCGCTATTTTTATTCGTATTCGTTAGATATATTTTGAATATTTGGAACATTCGATTGGATTTTGAACCAAATTTACTTGTTACTTTCCTTTTCGTAGCATTTAAAACGACAGGGTTTTGGAGTAGGACTATTCGACCAGAAAGCCTTTCCATTATAAATTATACACTACACACTACACAAACAACAAGTCCTCTAATATATTTGAAGAGTCGGCTGTACAATGTACTTGCTAATAATTATTGTCGTGACAGGAGATATTGTTACCGTAGGTTGTTAACCAAGTTTATGTCTACCATAAATAAACAGGTGAGACATTCTGCTGGTGTCAGATTTAATTCAGAGTACATGTACACACCGCACAGCGTACACAGCCCATTTAGACTTGAGACTTGAGACTTGAGGATCCAGACACTTGCGTCCATTTTGTATACTGTGTATTAAAGATTGACTGTGTTGTATTTTGTATGCTGTATGGGATACATATTTCGTACGCTCAAGTAATTGCTTCTCAGATTGCAAAAGCTGGGCTCAGCATGGATTAGCTCGACCAGAGGGAAAATGGATCGTGCTGGAATTTAAAATCTACATACTACATACACATACGACCATCCAATTTATTTACAAACTAAACTACAAACTACAAGCTATGTCTGTGTTGTGTTGCAAAATATTATTTCATGCATCACTCCATTTCATCTTCCATCATATTCCATATTTCATATTTCATATTGTAATTATAATAATGAGAGGAGAAAACAAGAGGAACATGTAACCTGTCAGATTTAAAGTAGGTATCAAGTATGAAGAGCCACAAAGAAACGTGTGCTGTACCAACGCCAAACACCAGCTCAATCCACATTTACTGCATTTGCTGTACACTGTACACTGTACATATGTATTTTGCACAAGGAAAGTCAGTCAGTTTCAGTTGTATCATGTGACATTTGGATTTTTAATAATCATGTTTTCTACCTACGAAACATCTTTTTCTTAGTTCTTAGTAAAAGTAAAACAGAATGAAACTGCTTTTATTGTGAGATTTACTTGAACTTTGAAAGATCATTGTATAAAATAAACGTGATATGTTTATTGTCTATTGAAACGAAAATAATGGAACATTTTTAGCAGGTAGATTTTCGTGAAAGTGCAAAGTAAAAAGTATAAAGTTTGCAAAAAAAGTGTTTTTCTACTTGTTTCGAGGAAAGCATGAAACATTATCATATTTCACAGTCCAGCTAAACTTACAGTATCAATTTTTATACAAATCATATGCTCAACATCCAACTTCCATTATACTTGACTGTACACTGTACACTGTATAGTAAGAACACTGTATTATAGACATTGATATTTGATATTGTACACACTACACACTTCAAATGTACACATGTTCTCTTCTAAAAATGATGGAAAGGGGATCCTTGTAAATAAAAAATAAATGACATGAAATTTTGAGCGTCTCTTAAACATTTACAAATACATCGTATATTGTATATTACATTGTAGTGTGGCGAGGGATATTTTATGATTGAAGCAACCAACATTTTCTTTGTAGGTGTATTATGTAAAATATAAATAAAGTATATGGAGCATGGAACATGGAACATGGTTGATCGATATAAAATACTCAGTAGTAAATATGGTATTTTTATATCCCTTTTCATTTTCACTTTTATTTTTACTTTTACACTCCAGACATCATGCAAAGTAATCATATGATTCTTCGGTTGATATCATAATTCCTCATTCGGTCGATGGTGCATTTTATTTACTTATTGCATAAATGTAAAATATGTACACACTCACGCTCACAGTATTCCCCCTTTTCTCGAGACTAGAGTAATATTGCAGATGGAGAAAGAAAGAAAAAGAACATGCACAATGTACAATGCACAATATACAGCAGCAGACAGAACAAGTGTTATGAGTATGAAGTATGAGTCAGCAGTGAATTTAAACTAGACGTAATTGGTTACACCTGGTATAAAAAGGGAAGGAGCGTGCATATATTTTGATCATACGAAAAATAGTATGCGGGCAAGTTCAGCTGCACATTCAATTCTAATTCTAGTTTTATATTATGCCACTGAATACATTAAGCTCTCTTGTTTTTATTATTATTCCGTTTTTCCTGTTTTATCCAGACTCTAGATTCTAGATTCTAGACTACCTGCTCAATCTTTAAGTCAATGAGTTAAAGTTTTGAGTCTGTTTTACACACAAAATGAATGTAGCTACTACAGATTCAATGCTTGTATTTTATGTTATGTTATGATTATGATACGTTCAAAGTTTAGTTTGGTTTTGTTATTGTTATTCTTTGGGCATCTTACTCTTGTTTTTTTTATTCACATGAATTTAATCAACTATGATCCAGTTTATGTAAAACTGGAAGAACTGGAGTCTGGAGTCTGGAGTTTGTGCATCATGAATCATGAATGTGCAGAGTTGAAACTATTATCATATCTTTATTCATGAATTAATTCCTCAGACTGTGAAATGAAATTAGATCATTGATCATTTGTCACTATCATGACCACCACATGATTGCAATGATAACTTTTAAATTTTACATTTAAGAAACCACTAAACAGCATTCTTTTGTTTAATTACTGCATAAAAACTGGAATGTGGAATAAAACTAGAAGTTTTTTTTTAAATGTTGAACCCCCTGCTGTTTTTAATGATTTTAGTTTTCTTTGGGGGAAATATTTAAGTGCATACATGTTGATGAAATTTGAATTTGAATTTTTAAATATGTATATGTATCATGAAATGAATGATGAGAGGGGACAAAAGGTTTTAATATATGTAATACCGTCATTGCGCGAACATTTACCCATGGGTAACTATTCAAAACTTGGTATGTACACAATGCTTTAGTGAATAGGGGGGGCAATTATTCAAAGCTGGGTAAAT
>JABASP010002411.1:0-20352 GCA_019776565.1 Sminthurinus signatus | reverse complement strand
ACAAAGTTTGACTGTAATATCATTTCTTCTAGTGTAAAATGTAGTGTGGAACGTGGAGCAAGCAGGAATATATATTATATATATCCAACGTAGTGAAGGTTTAGTACATGTAGTATGTAGTGCACGTTGGCAGGCAGGCTGACTGGCTCATTGGATGGATGAAGATCGACCATGAGGTAAAGGGTATGAAGGAATAGAAAAACAGAATATACTTTCATAGTAACATGCGTGTATGCATGAAGGAAAGGATATAGGGATATAAGCAACAGAGTTTTGAGCCAGATGATGATGATGATGATGCAGGAGAACAACAACAGCCGCCGCAGAGAGAGAGGCAGAGAGAGAGAGGCAGAGAGAGAAGTAGAAAACTGTCCAATGCTTTTTTTTGGTACAAGTTGAGACAGAGTCAGAGAATATTCTACAAACAGTTCTAGATTCAATGGGAGTATAAGGTAGAGGAGGAAAAAGAGGAGTCTGACGGAGAAAAGGATAAAGTATTGCGAGAAGGAGGGTTGATGATGAGTCGGCATCAGGAGAATGAGAGTATAAGAGAGAGAGGGCAATGCAGGTTTGAGTCATCATTCTAGTTTTCCAGTAGTGTATAGTTGTTTTCCAAGTCGTCGTCGTCGTCGTAGTCATCATCATCCAATGCGATATTGATGAGATGAGATTGGGGAGGGATTGATACGTAGTAGTAGGAGCTACAATGGCTCAAGTTAGAGGAGGAAACGGACAAGACTATGAGGAGAAGTTGGAGTTGGAGTTGGCTAGCGGTACCAAACCAACTCTTTGTCCTCTGTGCTCATTCGGCTGCTGGATAATATACACATGTATATACATACTAGATGGACATTATTTCAATGCTGTAGTAATCTAGGTATGTATTATGTATGTATTTATACCATTATCTTTCTACATACATAGATATTCATATATATGTATCTATATGTATAAAAGTTGAACCAAAAGAAAGAAATGCAGGCATCAGACAGCGGTTTAAAAGTATTATATATTAGGTACAACCAACATGAGACAAGTCCAAGTCAGTGGATCCGGCATTCAGCATTGATCCATTCTCTGTCGCTCTGACTACTCTCTATTCTGACTGTTATATCTCTGTACTCTGTAGTCTCTCAAAAGAGGAAGGAAAGGCGAGAACGATGGCAATGGGTGACGACAACTTTTGCTTTTGCTACAACTTTGGCCCCATTCCCCTTTTTGTTGCCTACTTTTTGTGTCTTACAATCATCCTGCTCTTATACGAGTTCAACTTTTGGAACCAAGGACCACAAAGCACAACCAGGCTTTCCCCATCATTCGTTCCCCTTATTTTATCTGTATTATTAATACAAGTGAGTATGTCTGTAGACATTGTATCCACATGTATATACGTCTACACATATTATCATTCGTTTGTACTGTCTGATATACTCTTATCCATCTCCACTATATTCATGTATAGATAGATACATGATACATGTATTATCTTTATACATATAAATACATGTACATGTATACATATATACAAAACTGAAACGACAGTAGTTTTTGCCTTTGAGCTCTCTCTCTCTCTCTCTCTCTCTCTCTTCTCTGCATGTGTCTGCTTGTCGTCCTTTCTTTAAGTTGGAGCTTTGGTTGGTCACTGATACGAATTCTTATTTCCGTTGGGTTACTCCTTCGGTCCTCCGGGGCGGATAGAATAATTAACAAGAGAAAGGGATACGCACAGATATACATATATAGATATACCTAGAGAAAAACCTAGGTTCTAGGGAAATAATAATACCAGCTTTATGAAGGGTTCGAAAAATATACAGTCACACATGGACCGATACAATATAGTACAGGTTTCTCATTTATATTCCTCATTTCTAATTACAACCTCACTGTAGCATGATAGCGTATTCACTTCCTATACATACATGATACATTGTGTATGCATAGATATTATAACATACTTTTATTATACATACGATCCATGCTTCCATTTACTTTTTTTTTGCAAAGAATTGACAGAAGTATAATATTATTTTTACTCATGCAGGATAAATAACATAGGACACATAATATAATATATGTATTATTACATGGCTCGTTCTTGTGTATATGATTACATGTTATTATACATATTATGTATAGTTGATGAAGATTAAAAATGATTCAAGTTTTCCTGGAATGTTATTTCTACGTAATTTTATACTATCTAGGCATGTATATATGCATACTACATTGTAATACATTATGATGATGAGAATGGTAGTTGGCAGTCGTAACTTATTGACTGAGTGACTTTTCTGGCCTGGATGAATGTTGCCCTTTTTTTTCTTTATCTGTACACATTACACATGAACTTACTTGTCTATGTGTAGCAGTACTCTTTTTATGTTTTGTGACATTCATTCAATTCTTTTCCCTCTCTCTGTCTTTCGTATGCACTCTCTTGGTTGTGATATTTTGCTATTCGTATATGCAAAATGTGTCTGTTCCAAGAAAATTTTGGAAAAGAAAGAGATATGTAATTGGAGTATATTATTGCAAAAGCAAAAGAGAGAGAGAGAGAGAGAGAGGCGAAGCCTTCAATCGGAAAACAGCACCTAAGTATACTTCCCTTATGGAAGTTCTTCTTCTTCTAAATTCTTTTCTACATCCACATAATATACCTTTTCCATTTACAAGTTTTTCCTCCTCCTCCTCCTCTTAGTTGTTTGCTGCTGCTTCTTCTTCTTCTTCTTTTCTGTTTGATATTTTCGTCGTCATTGTCGTCAACAGCAATGTCGTTGTCGTGGTACTTTTTTCTTACCTTCCTTTTGCACAAAGATAGTGTAGTGGGTAGATATAGATACATTGGAATAGAGAGTTATAAATGCCTTTGAGGAAGATGTATAATGTGAGAGGAAAAGGAAAATAGAGAACGAAGGAAGGGAAAGAAAAGAAGGTTAAATGAAGAGTCGGAGAGATATCCTATGAAGATGATGGTGGTTACTTTGGCAGCGTTGTACATCTCTCCATCTTCTTTCGTATTATTCAAAACCATCTACTATAGTTTCATGTAGACAAGTATAGAAGTATGCGTGTGTAGTATGGTGTAGGAGCATGGAAGAAGGAGTAGTAGGTAGTCTTAGAAACCAAGACATTGGGAAAGGGAATAGTGAATAAGAACATAATATAAATGATGATGATGATGATGCTGATGGTTGTTAAAGCTTGCCTGGAGTGGAGTCATGGTATAGCGTGAAACTTGGATGAGAGACGACGTAGTTAGTTTGTAGGTTTTTTTTGTGGGTTCGGGAGAACTAGTGGTAGAAGTTGTGATGTTGGAGTTGGAGAAGCCACAAAGAAAGAGTAGGCTGTTGTAAGACTAAAAAGAAGATGAAGAAGGTTGTTGGGAGCCAAGAAAAAAATATGGTATGAAGTAGGATGGTATCCGGTGTTGTTGAGGAGGAATAGAGAGAGAGTATGTGTGTGTATGTGTATCAGTGTAAGCTTGTGTATGTGTAGAATACTGTGTGACGTTGGAAGGACGAAGATTTTAGAGTGTAAGGCAGAGAGAGGGTGGGGGAATAGAAAAAATGACCCTGATGCTGATGATGATGAGTTTAGAAGCTATGGCTAGAAGAAAAGGAAGAAGAAGAGTGGTTGTTGACAATCACATGGAATAGTACGGTCATGGAATATAGTGATGTCAGTCTCATCATCATCATGACGGCTGGTTCTTCTTTTTCATCTTATATATTTTATAGTTGTTCCTCAGTTGTGTGTGATTCTTTCTGTATAACTTATTAGCACCACTGCAGTGGTACTATTAGAGTATTTTCTAATTGAAACGTTCTGTGTTCTATGGACATAATATTATAGAGTATACATAATATACAATCTATATTGAGGTTTATTGCAACAACAAAATTATGTAATTTTTATCCTTCTTCGTCCTGTGTTCTTATGTTTGTGTTTCTTATATTTGTGTTGTGTACAGATTAGTATCTACGTGTATATATATTGTAACAGTGTACAAACTCATATTTTCATCAATGTTGGATATTAAATTAAATCCCTGGAGACCCCGTGGAATAACACATTAAAAAGAAAACAAAACAAGATAATATACAACATAATATTATAACAAAAGTACACCAATAAAAATTGGTTAGTTTTGAAATTATTTTTGTACACTAATATAATATAATATTTCATTTAAAATTTAATGTGTACGTTTTTATTTTAAAATTTTTATTAGTATATATTTATGTGTATTTCTGCAGTACAATATCTTATATATTACAGACAAACAATGATATAATATATATGCACTCCACATATATATATATATATCATGTACGTAGTAAGTTGATACTAATGTATGACTCAAAACTATATATATATGTTTCATCCCATACCAAAGTCTATATATATTTATTAAGAAATGAGAAAAATCTCGTCAGTGGTGGTTTTAAGACACAAATAAAAGTTGAAGTACAGTAAAAGTACACACGTGGAAAGAGTATAGTGGACGATAATGGTGAATAATGTACACATAGAATTGTTATAAGATACAAACTCCTTCTGTTTAGGCGTTGACATTACTGGTGACTACATCGTGATTTTAAAGAGCCGAGATGGTAAAAAAAATGAGAAAATCTCTACTAGCAATTTTCCCATGCTCTTCTAATGCTCTTCATACTTTGGATGTTCTTACATGTCACCGAAAGTGTTTATTATTATGTCATTCAAATTTTTGTTTTATCATCATTACAAATTACAAAAATAATCTTTTTTATAAACATAAACCCTGTAAATTTTGCACATCATTATACCGCAAAGGTATTAACAAATAATATGCATTTAACTCAAAATATTTCTTAAAAACAATGGTCACTGATCATATTAACATGAAAGTCGGTTACTAGGTTTTCCAGTTTTTTATATGTATACCTTTTTACAATGCACAAAATCTACATGGTATGTGCATATATATATGCACGTACAAGCGCGATCTTCAACAAAAATAAACAATTTTGTGACTGGAGAATGGAGAATGTTTTTGGTTTTTGCTAAATATTTTTTTGATTTTAATATTATACAAATTGCCAATAATTGGTAACATAATTAATATAGGTTAAGTATATACATACTTCTTGTGCTAAATTTTCTCCATTTGTGTTTGTGTGTAAAATTGTTTGGTGTTTTTATGTTGTGTACTTTTATATTTAAAAGTAAATGGTAAAAATTTTGAAGAAATTTCTGAAGAAAAAGACAATAGTAGTTTACTTATAATATTTTATCAGTGAAAGGAAAAAGGGTAAAACTCATCAGATATCAGATATATCAACCTAACACAGGTATGAAAATGCCGTCTTGTGTTTATTATTATTAAAAGTATATCATTGTTGTAGTTTTGTACATTTAAACATTTAAACCTATATATAAATGGTTTTTGTAATTTGTAACGATATATTTTTAGAATATATAGAGCATGTATATTTATTATTTTTGTTTTATCGTTGATGTATTTATTACTTTTTGTATTATCATAGTTAATTGAATTATATTACATATGTGCTCGTTTTCATTATTTAAAGTTTAAAGTTGATGACAAAACTTGTTCACTACAGTTTTAGATACATTTTGATCAAAATGAAGGAAAATGCAGAATGTCAGAAATACAGAAAATTGTTTTATATTATTATAGGAAAGGGGAGAATTAGAGGAGAAAATATAATAACAAAACAGAAGAATCTCAATAGTCTTTTTTGATAAATTGTAGAACTTGATTCTATATTCAGTTATAAAATATTTTGAAAAAGTCTTGAAGATTTTATACTTAAAAATAAGAAGTGTCTGGTTCGTAATATTGTTAATTATTAATAATTATTGTTAAAATACATAATATTATACTCCACATGTATGAAATAGTTTTTTAAAAAACGTCAATGATAATTAAATTTAGGCAACTTTCCAAATAGTATGATAATATAAGTATACATGGTACACCATGTAAAAATAGATACCGAAAAATGAATGAAGTATTTTTTGCTCAATAGAGATTGCAATTTTTAGAATAAAACATAATGTGTCCACATGTGTAAAAAGACAATGTGCGTATATTATGTGCATTATAATATTACATGTTCAAGTGCGCTTCTTTTGTTTGGGTTTTTGTTTTGTTATACCAAGTACATGTTGTATAAAATATATTGTATAATATTATGATATTCAAGTATTATACACAGGACCAGGTTATAACATTATCATTCCTCTCTCTCCTTGTCGTAGTAGTAGTAGTAGTTGCTAAACTCCCTTGGGCTATAGGGAAAGGCTACATTACAATAACAATCGTAGTAGTAGTAGTAGTAGTAAAGTGTTTAAAAAGACTCTGTATTCACACGTTATGTAATAATGAATGAACAAAAAAAAAGAAGAAGGTAAAACATGTATTAGGTTGGCTCAAGTACTTTTGTATCCATACATATACTATATATGTCGAGTTACTCACATATAAAAATTTCAGAGAGGATAGTAAATATTATGCATGTGCAAAATTGTTGATTGGCAAAACAACAATCAACATGTAGAATCCTAGTATACGATAAAACATGTATCTTGTTTTTTGCAAAGTCAGAAAGAGGAAGATTTTATATAGACGAAGGGAAAAAGGTATAATCTACTAGGAACATGATAAATATATATTATATATACGAAATATTTTATTTCCCGATTTACGGTCAGTATAATATTATGGTATTATTAGATATGCATAGTATATACATAGCAATTCATGTCAAACATGCATAATATGATATTATGTGGGTTTTTGTTGTTGTATTAATTATTATCAATTTTATAGACACAAATGTTTTAAAATGATAAAGTTCTAGCTTCTTTTATATTATTATAAAAATATATCAAATAAAATATAAGAGCGTACTGCTATGAAACTGAAATCACACACCATTCAAAAAAAAGCACATGCATTAAAGTAACTCTTGTTTAATAATAAATAAGCAAATATTTACAACAAAACCATGTCCCTATATGTTATACATTTACAATGATATAAAGTTTATATACAAGTATTATGATAAAAATAGTTTTATAAATAATCCATTTGTTTTATATTATTATGTTCTTCTTTTTGATTTAGGTAAATTGCCGAATGGAGGAAGGACGAAGTAAGAGTAAGAGTGGTGGTAGTAGTTGTAGCAGTAGTAGTAGTGGAGGAAAATCAGGTGTTCGTCGTGGTGGCATATCAGCAGAAGCAGCCGAATCCTCATCTTCTTCTGGAAAGAAATTCTTCCGTTGTACAGTTTGTTCATATGTGACAAATGTCAAAGCACGTTTTACAAAACATGTGAAATATCATTCAATGCCTCTAATTAAATGTGACTTTTGTGATTTTAAGGTAATAGTAAAACTTTAAAATATTCGAAATATAAATTATACATATCTAAAATATTATTGTATATTATACAAAATATAGAATTAAATTTAAATTATTTTAAAATATAATAATTATATATCTTTTCTATCTTTTATTTCTGTAGTCGCCATACAAATGGAATCTTGATCGACATTTAAAAAATCATGGGGGAGAAGGAGATTTACATTGTCCATTATGTAATTTTACTGCTGATATCAAACAGTCATTAACAGTACACGTCCAAAATCATCATGCTAGTATTACAGAACAGCAATTAAATTTTAAAATTAAACAACAACAACAACTACTACTCTTGCAACAACAGCAGCAACAACAAATGTTGATGAATGACAATGATGAATTATTAGACGGAGAGGATGAAGATGATCAAATTCAAGATGAAGAAGAAATGGATGATGATAACTATGAAAATTATGATGATGGTCAACAAGAAGATCAATATAATCAACAGTCCATGATTGGAAGGAAAGGAAGCCTGTGTAAAGAAGAAAATTCACCTGATGGAAGTTTTTTTCAAAAATCAGTTTTTCTACAAAGTTTAGCCTTAAAACCAAATGTTGTTTATTCCGTTAGTAGTAACCATGATGAAGATGAAGAAGATGACGACAACGAAGGAGGAGAAGAAGAAAATGAAATTGATGAAATGGGTGGTACTTCAAGTAATAATATTCTACCTCCTTTACTCAACAATAACAATCCTTCTACTACCGTCACCAGATTAAATACACCTAAAGCAAGTCCACCAGGTAGAAGAATTAGTATTAATAGTAATGAAGGAACATCTTTACTAAATAAACAATTACTACTTGGAAATAATACTACTACTATCAAGAAAAGTAGAGAAAAAAGATTATTCTTGGAAGAATTGGCTCAAAAATTGGTTGCCAGTAAAAGTGAAGAAATTTCTTCAAATTCTACAAAAAATAGTGTAACTATATCTACATCCTCATCTTCTTCTTTACTAACAACAAATTCAACTAGGTGTCAATTTTGTCGGCAACGTTGTAAAACGAGCACTGACTTGGTAGCACATTTAAGTGTTTGTTCAGAAGCTACACGTGCCTCCGATGATGATGAAAGTAGTAATGATGAAGAGGGATTACATATTAGTAATAATCAAAAACTTAATAATTTACAAGGAGACTATAATAATGATGATGATGATGATGATGAAGAAGGGCATATATCTGAACATGAAACAAAGGACTGTACTAGTGAAAATAAAATTTTTGTCTGGAACAAATTCCCATATGTTGTTGATGATGAGGAAGATGAACAAGATGAAGAGGGTGATGCTAGTACTAATAATGAACTCCGTCTCAAAAATGGTTACTCTGATGATTTAGTTGGATTTGAGACATCACCTGGAATAGGTTCAATTCATACAGGAAAACTTGAAGAATTAGAATATGAAGGATTGGATCCAGGGAAATTGGAATTGTTAGATAGTTCCGTAATTACCACAAGAAAAGTTTATCGTTGTCCTCATACTGATTGTGGTTTCTGGGCAACTACAGCTTCTCGATTTCATGTCCATAGTGTTAGCCATTCTAATATGAAACGTAAGTTATTAAAAAAATTAATGTACATTGTATAATATTGTATAAAATATAAATTAATATAAATTTTAAAATTAGGTAATTTAAAAAAAAAGTATAATCTTGAATCGTTCTACCCTTTTTTTTCTTCTGTTTTTAAATACATGCATGAATATAATGTCCTATATATAATGTATTTTAATATTTTACTTATTTTATTTTTTTTTAGCTTTTGAGTGCTCTCAATGTTCTTATAAGTCTAACTGGAAGTGGGATATAACAAAGCATATTAAATTGAAGGCTTTAAGAGATCCTTTACATACTAATGCCGAAATTCTGGCACATGAAAGGTAAAATACAAAAAAAAAAAAGAAAAGAAAAAATATATTAGGAATACATAATATTATAGAATATTTTTATTTTTCGTGTTTTGTTTTCTTTTCTTTATGATGAAAATTTCAATTCTCGTCTCAATCTCCAACATAAAATATGCATGTCAAGTAATACTGATATTTTTTGTTGTTGTTGTCATTTTCTAGTGGTCAAAGAAACTATCGTGGATATGATAAGTATTTAGTTATGATGCAATTGAAACATTCAGCTGATTCAAAATTGCCAGATTGTTCTACTCTTGCAAGTAAAAGGACAGATGTTGCATTAGAACTTAGTCCACCAACATCTTCTGTAACTTCACCAAAAGTTAGTCCTAGGGGAGGAATTTCAAATGTGCCTACAAATCTTACAATGCCTAAATTGACAAGAGCACCAATAACTTCTAGAGCAACATCACCCTCTAATTCCGTCAAAAGTGATGAGGGGAAAGTCCGACCACCACCAGCATTAGTGCCTATAGCTGCAAATGTTTCTTCTACATCCTCACCACCATCATCATCAAATGGAAATGGTTCTGGTCGTACAATTGTTGAAAAACGAATGTTATCTGGTGGACATATTTTTTCAAGTGAAACATTACCTGAATCAACAACAGGATCATTTGGTGAAGAACATGATAGTAATGGACCACCAAATAAGAAAATGAGAACTGGAGAAAATTTGAAAAAGATTTTTTGGAAATGTAAAAAATGTCCTTACAAGTAAGTGTGCTTGTTTATAATTTGATTTATAATCTACATAATATGATTAGTGATTACATATATTTAATTAAATCATAAATAAAGAGAAAAAAAAACTTGAAAATGGAAATACAATACACCAATACACAATATAATACTAAAAGCTTTCCTTACTTTTTTTATTCTTTATAGGCATACCAGCAAAGAGGTTGTTGTATTTCATATTAGACAGCATCATAAACCAAAGAGAGGAGAATCTGTTTCAATTTTAAGTCCTAATTTTCTACAATCCGTTGCACAAAATGATGATGATTCACAAGAACAAACAGAAACCTCTTTAATTCAGCAGCAGCCAACTAGTGTAAAAGGTAAATGATAAAACACGAAAATAAGATTTACATTAGTATAATACAACATATAGTTTTATTTGAAAATACTAATTTAATTTTTCATGTTTTTATTTTTTTTTTAAACAGAAACTCATCAATACGTCTTTAATCAAAATGATGGGATTTACAAATGTAAATTTTGTCCCTTTAGTGTTGATAGACTTCAAGTGATGGAAAGTCATTCAGAAAATCATTTTAGTAAACCAAATTGTCAGTTTAGTTGTGAACATTGTTCCTTCTCTGTCAAGACAAAGAGAGAATTGATTGAACATATGTTTTTACATACAAATAAGGATCGAGGAGATGAAAATAGTTTAAAAATAACAGCCGAAGAAACACCACCAAAACCAAGAGGTTCTTCCGGTAAGTCGATACTAATGATATTATGTTTTTTGTTTCAAGTAAATTTATAGAATTTCACATATAAATGAACATGTTAATGTCATTTACATGAATGTATTTGTTTCTTTTAATATTTTTTTTTAGCTAATGGAACTCACAAAAAATATCATTGTGTAGAGTGTCCCTATGTTACAGATTCCAAAGGGCAATTTTTATATCACAAACAATTTCATCGTCCAAGAGATTGTCCATTTAAATGTTCAGAATGTACATACATGGTCAGGTAAATAAAAAAAAGAAAAATTATAATTTTATAACTTTTTTATGCGTATATATTGTATTTTATATGTTGTAATGTATTATTTTTTAACCTTTAATACAATATTTTATGTATGTTTGGTCAAATGTTCTATAAACTATTACAATTAATATAAAATACTTATATATTATAATAATATAATATTTAACAATGCATTTGATATCTACGAATTTCATTTTTGTGTTTAAGTTTTATTGTTAAAATCAAAATGACATTTCTATTGTTTATGTTTGTTTTAGTCATAAACATTTGCTTCATCAACATTTGAGAGTACATGGTCTTCCAGCTGCAGGAGAAGATCAAGGAAGTAATAATGTAGAAGTAAATGAAGATGGAAGTATAGTAGATGATCAACCCTTGGATTTACATGTGCAGGATATGACTGTTGAAGCTATTCATCCTACTGTTCTTGTATGGCGTTCTGGTCGTCCATTTAGAATGTATAGATGTCGAATGTGTCCAAGGTATGATTAAATTTGAACTAATAATTCTACTACTACATGTTAGATATGTTTTTGTATCTAAATTTATAAATTAGTTTTTTATTTTTATCCTTTATTTTGTTATAAACAGAGTATACACAAAAATTAATGACTTGAATGAACATGAAATGGGACATGGTGGAGCAATTACTATCACTCCAGCAGCACAGAATTCTACAGACTACAATGAATACATTAATTGTAAGTATCAAAATATATAGTGTATATATATTATATGTACAGAATATATTATACAATATTAGATAATTTCTGTCATTTTAGCCTTTCTCTGGGATATCATGTATACTAAAAATGTTGCCTTTTCTTCTCTTTCTTTTCTTTTTTTAAAAAATAGATCATGGGATTGATGGAAACGAAAATGAAACGACTCTAAATAATAATAATAATAACAATATTGTTCCTTTGGAATCTCAACAACAACATATCATTAGTCCAAATAGTAGTGATAATAATAGTACATCAGGGAAGAGTCTTTATATGTGCGAAGCTTGTCCTGCAAGATTCTTTTATGAAAAAGAATTAGAAATTCATTCATCATTTCATCAAGCAAAATCTGAATTTCAATGCAATTTATGTTCTTATAGTGCAAAACAACAGAATCCACATCTGTTGTCTCATATGAAAGTCCACGGTTTAGACTATCAAATGAAAACTCAACAGTTAGTAATGCGTTATCCCAAAGCACCAAAAAAGAAGACTGCTGCAGCAAAAAATTTATCAAGTACCTTCAATATTCCACAACTGAATCAGTTTTTTGGAAATAGTCATTCTTCATTTACAGCACCATCAACATCACCAGGAATAGTAGACAATATTGGTGGTGGGGGAAGTAGTTCAAAGAAAACTGTAATCGTTTGTCAAAAATGTCCTTCCAAATTCTATTCAAAGAGTTCATATCAACAACACATCACTTTTCATGGACGAGATTCTGTATTTTCATGTCGTTATTGTGATTATTCTGTGGATACATTAAAAAATCTAACAGTCCATGAGTTACTTCATACTGGACCAGAAAATAAAATGTCAGCATTATCTACTATGGATTCTATATATAGGACAATGTTGAATAAAGGGAAATCTAATAATAGTAATGGAAGAGCCACTCATCCATCATTGACTGCTGCTGATGATGATCGAATTGATGATAATGCATATATAGGAAATCCACAATTTATATATCCAACTTATATCAAGAATGGAAGAGTCAAAGAAAAGAGATATAAATGTTCTAAATGTCCATCTGCCTTTGAAAAGAGGGACCAATATAAAGTTCATGTTGGATTACACGGCTCCGAACAAAGATATAAATGTGCTGTATGTGACTATGCAGTAACTTACTATGCTAATTTCATTCAACATTTAAAGAAACATTCCACTCAACCAAATATAGACCCTGAATTGCTTATTGCAAAACCATTAAGCAAGGTAACTTTCTTTTTCTTCTCTTTCAAATTATGTACTACATTGTCATAACATACCATGCAGTACTATACTATGTATTTTTTTTTATTGGTTTTGTTTTATAACTATATATTGCAATATTCCTTCCGTAATTTAATAATTAATCATGTATTATGCTTTGTTTTATCAGGTAAGTAAAGCCAAAACTTCTGCACTTACATTAGGAGAAGGGAAAAAGATATCAAATAGACCAAGTCCTAATCCTGTGGAAAAAGCTACTGTTCGTACAACTACTAATACCAGTAAAAACAATTCAAACGTCAGTTCTGTAACTACAAATAAAAAGTTATGGAAATGTCCAAATTGTCCATTTACCAGTACTGATAAATCAGAAGCACAGGTAATTAAAATTTTTCAAGATTGATGAGAATATTTTTTCATTTATTTAGAAAAAAATTATATATACTATGATATTATATAAAATTCCCAAAATCCCAAAAATTAACTCTTTTCTAAGGCGAAATTAAAATTTTTATAATTCATTTTATTGATTTTGAAAAACAAAAAAATGTTTAGGATCACATTCAACATCACATTCCAGAAAATTCAACCAAAGCAGGAAATTTGCCTTTTACATGCTCTTACTGTGACTTTACAACACTGAAAAAATCTTCTCTGAAAGAACACATTCGTCTACATTTCCATATTCCATCAGCACAAGTTGATTCGTACATGTATGCAAAAGATATTAATGTGTATGTGGATGGTAATTATGATGAGAAAATTTACTCTGAAAAAGAAAATTACGATGATGTAGATGATAATGATGATGATGAAGAAAATGAACGAAGGAATGTTACGTATGTGGATATGAAGTCTCATCTCCCAGTTCCTATGTTACAAAATGAAAGTGAAGAAGATGAAGAGAAGCCTCAACCTATAGACTGTACAACATGAGGGGGATTATTTGGTCCTTATTATTAAAATACGTAAATAATTGTAATTCATACATACATATTATATATTATATATATACATGTATATTATTATATTACGTTATATATATAGAAAATATGTTATGGATATTATAGAGTTCAAACAGAGGTAAATATCATATATATATTATATTATAATGTTATTAAATATTAAATATTAATCAAAATCCAGTATCATAAGCTGAATTTTATTCGAGAGAATTTACGAATACATACAAATACAAGAATAATATGTATTATACCTATATGCGTGTGACTATTCGCATATATCTCTTCCTATGAAAGAATAGTTTATGTACCATTAAAAATAATTAAATAATATCTTTAATATTCTTATGCCTATAATATATAATTCTTTCACTTTACTCAATTGTTCATATTAGTATTTATTGTAAAATGATATGATGGGAACATAATATGTTATTGACAACATGACTATTCCTAAGTCTTCTTCATATATATATGTATATATATGTACTTATAACAGTATATAAAATAGTGTTTATTTTATGTAGAATAGCAAATAAATTATTCATTTTGATTTTAGAGATTGGTTGGATTGAAAATGATCAATTTATTATATGAAATATTATGATGTTACTGTATATTGTTATATAAATATTATAAAATTCATTGTTGTGATTTGTTGTAATCACTGATAAAATATATTGTTTGTTAAAAATCACAAACTTCTTATTTCTATTAACTTTTTATGATTCAAATTTATCCTAGAAATGCATGTGTATGTGTTATTCATATGTATATATATATAATATATATATAAACTGTAAGACTTAAAATCCTTTAGTCCAAATACTAAATTACAAATATAGATGTATGTACAACGAAAATATATATATTATCGTTACATTGATGAAAATTTCGTTTGTTTTTCCTTTCCATTGTATATTTAGCCATATATTTTGTACATTATACAACATGGTACCAGAAAAATAATTTACAAACTAGTATTACTACGCTTCAAAATATGTAATACAATATATATCATAAATACATACATCAATTTTCACAATTTGAGCCTTTATCGTCTATATATACATTTTTGTAGACATTAGATATGGATACAGAATGTATGAACAATATATATATAATATATATGTATCTTCTGAAAGTATATAGTATATCATATCAATTATCAATTAGTACTAATAATATAATGATTATTAATAATTATTATCTGCATATAATAAATTCCATAAATATAAAGGTATTTTCTTGCTAAGTTCTTTGCTTTGAATATCAAAAATGAAATAATGCGAGTTTTATTTCTATACAATGTCTTTGTCTATAAAGATAAAATAGGGTACAAATTTGACATTGTATAGCAGATATCATAATAATATATATATTGTATTATTATAAATTATAAAATATATCAAAATGATTATTTAATTTTGAGAAAAAAAACACATCATGTGTATACTGTCTGGAATAATCTATAACTACAGTATATATAACAACATATTATTATATTATGAATTATAAAGATTCCTAGTCGCATTATTAAGATCATGACTGCCATATTCTGTATTCTGTGTGTAACGTATGACTGTGCTTCCATAGTTAACTTCATTATACATTAGTTAAACACAATTTGAATGAACCCAATGATGATGACTTCCGAGATTCGGTATATGTATATATATATATGACCAGATGACCTTAAAAAATAATTAAAATGAAAATATATACATGTATGTACACGGTACGCACAAAATGAAAATACAGTTTTGTCTAGATGTATATATAATATTAATTATTATAGTTTCAAAGTATTGTAATGTATAGAGATTTTTGAATACAAACAACTTAAATATAGTAACATTATTATTATAATGTACATGTATATTATATACACATCACATATCTATGTACATATATTATGATACATTTTACATAACGAAATATATTATAAAATTTCATGAAAAATTTGTAAAAATTCATACAACGTACAAAAAATGTGTGTCTCCTTTTAATGTGAAAGTTTAAAGAAATTTTTTATTGTATTATTATTTAGCAGCAAAACGTTTTGAAAAACATTGACGTTGATACATACTGTTTAATTATAGTCTCTATATTATAATGAATATTATATAAACAAAATACAAATATATCTTAATTTGAACCCATTTTTTTGAAAATGCTATCTTACACACAGTACATGTTCTTGTTGTATTTTATGCACAATGTGGAAGCATGAAACATACGTAGTACGGACTATGGACTACTTTTTTTTGTTATAATATTTAATATTACGTTATACCTTGATCTAATTAAACCAATACAAAAAACTGAATAAACGTATATCTAATTACATACAAATTATGTATGCTATCGAGAAACTGAATAAGATGACGTGTATATATATAATACTTTGTAATTTTTTCAAAACTTAAAACCATCAGATTCTTCACTTTCCCGTATCTTGTATCTTATGTGTTGTATAAATGTACTTATTATATATGTAGGTACTTACACACAATAGATAGCAAGTCTTTCAAAATTCATAATAATATAATACGTATTTATCACTTAGATAAAAGACTAGAGACAGAGGTTGCATCACACATATATATGCATTAAAACATAATAAAGGAATTTGAAGAAACAAAAACAACATAGTCAACTTCATTAATAAAATGTATAATATAATATATTAAATATATACTAAAAAAAAATCAGTACAACATATTGTCAAAACACCCCAAAGGCTGAAGTGCACTAGTAATTCTTACTAATTTAGAGAGAAATTATCAATATAATATATAGATAAGCATGTATACAATATAATGGACCATAAGTAAATCACATACCACTGTAAACTTAAAGAACCCAAAAGTCTTCTTCAGTCATAAAATCATCATCTGGGGCTACTGATATACTCGGACTTGAACTACTGGAAGATTTTGTAATAGTTATTGGTTTACCTTTTGACAATATATCACTCCAACTTTCTTGTTTCTTAGTAGTAGTAGTAGTGTTACTTTCGGGTAATTTTGTTGTTTTGAAGTAACGGGACTCACTATTATCTGGAGATGGTACTTTATATTGTATAAGAGCTCCACTAGAACTAGCAGTTGCTTCTTTAGATAATTCTTTAGGGTCTTTTATTTTATTATAATAATTATGAGTAGAATCTTGATCCATTTTTATAGACTTTTGTATTTGATTTTTAGAATGACTAGGGATTTCTTCAGGAATGGATTCTTTTATCACGCCATTAGTTTCTTGTCTGGATTCTTTTAAATTATTTGTATCTATCCCTTTAAGTTGTTCCATTTTCAAATCAGTTGTGACTTCTACATTTACATTTTGATCCGTTGATGATACTATCACTGGATTGTTGATACTAGTATTATTATTATCTATTTTATTTGTAGATAATTGTTCTTGTAGATGTTCATTTTTCATATTATTACTGTCATGTAAAACTAAATTATCATCATTATTTTTACAAGGAGACTTGATTTTAGATACTATTGTACTGTTTCTTTCTTTTTCTTCTTCTATTGCAAAAGTATTAACAGTAGTTTCTACCAGTTGTTCCTTATTTGCTGTTGTTGTTGTTGTTGACGAAAAAGACGATGTTGCTGCTGTTGTTGTATATAATGTTGGAGGAATTAAATATTTACTTTGTACTAATTCATCAATAGATTCAATTATGACATTCAAATTTTTGAACTTTTCATCTGATTCTAAAACCGAATCATAAACTTGTAACTTATTGGTTAATGACGCTTTCTGCCAATTCTCATTATTATTATTATTACTTTTAGATAAAGTGCCATTCACTGGTAATTGAAAGGTGTATTCTTCTTCTCTGTGTAAATTTTTTGAATTTTGAATTGTTTTAGTAGATGTTTGAACATTCTTATTAGTGTTAGTTTGCGAACTTAAAACTGCGGTAGAGGGATTCTGAAGTTTTGTATATGTTTGATTTGGTTCTAAAAATCTGACATGGTTAGATAATAAAGATGATGATTCTGGAACTTTTACTACTGATGAATGAAAAGGATCATCAGTTTGATTCATTAAAAATGACTTTAAAGCTTGATCAATACTACTACTTGTTGTACTCATAAATCTTGGTGCTAAAATTTGAGAAAGAGTCTGTGATCCTCCTCCTCCTCCTCCTCCAGTTCTTGAATGTTTCAAGGTTGGTGGGATTTTCGGTACAGAAGGTGGTATATCACTGTCATTATTATTATTTGCATTATTTGAAAATTCAAAATAATCTTTATCTTTTGTTCCTAATGTAGTATTTAAAGGGGTACTTGGTTTTGCTATTCTTTTACTAAATACTTCCCTTAAACTCATTCCCACTGTTTCTGCTTTTTTTTCAATCTCAGCAAATCTACGTTTAGATTCTTCTAGAAAAGTTTCTATATCAATATCCTCCTTTTCTGTTTTTTGCTTTTTATAATAACTATTTGTTTTATCACTTTGTATTTCACCCATTTTATTATTCCTGGATTCTAATAAAACACTACTACTACTACTACTACCACCACCACCATCCAAAAGTGGAACCGATGAAAAAGAATCTTTAATATTTAATTTCTTAATAAGTTGGCGATGAGAATTTGTATTATTCCATTCAGATTTTAATTGTTCTTTTAACTGCTGTAATTCTTCTGCTTGTTTTTCTACTGTGTATTGAAGAAAGGCAATTTTATCATCATCTATGACAGATTTTACAGAGTTTAAACTATTTTCTTGTTGTTGTTGTTGATATTGTTTAAAATTTGAAGGTTGATGTTGCTGCAATAATTTTCTTTGAAGACGTTTATTTTCTTCTTGAAGTCTAAAAGCGAATAAAAATCAATTTAAAGAAAAGGGTATGTGTTGAAGAAATTTGAATAGTTATAAGAATAAAACTAATCCCTCATCATCATTATAACCTTTATTTTAAGTACACTTGAAGATTTTATGTGCAAAAGTACCGTTTCCAGGGGTAACTAAGTGTTAATTGAATTTTGTTTGCGGCACTTTTGCACATAAAATCTTCACTTTATTCCCAATGTAAAAATGGAATGTAGAATGAGAGCACAGTATTAACTATAAGTATATATGTATACATGTCTATTTTACCTTTTTATAGTGGATTCTAATTTGAAACATTTTATACTGGTTTCTTTGTTATCTGATGTATTAGAAGTATCAGCTTCACTACTTCCAATGGAAGAATCAGTCAATTTTGAAGCCTGTGACACTGTTGTTGTTATTGTAGGTTTGTTGCTGGTTGTTTCTTTTCTCTTCTGTGTCATACATATAATATTTTTTTCATATAAATATTTTTTATAAAACAAGATACAAAAATGTATGTACAAAAAGTACATAATATAAAACATGACATGTCTAGATAGAAGTGCAATTTGTACTGCTGCTAAGGGTTACCCAAGAATGGTTGCCGTTAGCAGTGATACAAATAGTTTTTTACATATAATATTATTAAACTTCTATCTATATAAAAAAAAGCTTTTTTTTTGTTTACCTCAATATTTTCTAAAGCTTCTTTTAGTTTTAACTTTTTTTCTTTTACATGCTCCATTAATTTAACCAAATCTTGACGTTGTGTAAATAATTCTTTCTCTTTTCTTGACTTTTCTGTATACCAAATATCCTTTTCTCTATCTAATAAATTTTTCATATGAGAAACTCGATCTTCATAATTTCTTAATAGCTCCTTTTCTTTTGCTATCATTTCAAATTTTAAACGAGTCTCAATTTCATCTCGTAATTTTCTTGCTTCCTCTTCACGAAATCTATTAAATTAAAAATTAATAAACGAGACACTGTATAATGTTATATATAATATATATAGTATACATGATACATGAGATATTTATTAATAGTCATTTTATTAATTATTATCAATTAACTATTTGCCAATAATACAGAATATAAAATTATGAAATTTATAAAAAGTTTGTTATTTAAAAAATAATGCATATCTTATAAAAGATGAAATAAAAACATGTACTTACTTTTGAATAGCTAATTTGATTTGAACTTGTTTATCTTTTTCCATTGTAAGTTGAAGTTGAAGAAATTTACTATCAACTCCTATACTACTACTACCCATTGGTTCTCTAATTGAATTCATTTGTTGTGCAATACATTCATCAACATCATGAGGCTGATTATTATTACTATTATTATTAAAATAATCTTTCTCTTTTCTATTTTCCATATAAAAATCATAATTATTATCATTATTATGAACTCCATCTCCAGGTATCATAAAAGGCCATTCAGGTAGTACATTATCCATACATTGACCCCATGAAGAAACACCAATAATACATTCTAAAAGTGAAGTACGTTCTTTCTCAA